>NJDC01003590.1:98612-115468 GCA_002245475.1 Calephelis virginiensis
ATTGTATGGAAGCAAGAGTTGGATATGTCAGAAAGAGCATGAAAGTAGGATAAATCCGGTCAAAATGAGAGCACTACGGAAAATCTGTGGTGTAACGCTCGCTGACCGCATTTGTAACAGTGGGGTCCGAGAAAGAGTGGGATCGAAAGAAAGTGTTGGTGTTAAAATGCGAAAGGGCATGCTCCGCTGGTTCGGTCATGTGGAAAGAACGACAGATGAAAGATTGACAAAGCAGATATACAATGCGAATGTGGATGGATGTAGGTACCCGGGGAGACCAAGGCTGACATTTCACGATCAGATCAATCGGATATTATCCGAGGGTGGTGTCAAGAGTCTCCGAAACCGGCGTGTTTGTATGAAAAGGGTTATGAATGTGAAGGAAGCAAGACAGGTTTGTCAGGATCGTGAGGTCTGGCACTCGATACTCTCTGCCTACCCCGTAAGGGACTTGGCGTGAAGATATGTATGTATGTATGTATGTATAAATTATAAACAACTTCTTGTTGGGTTCATACAATTATGTTCTCATTAGCTATTCCTATCACGAGCCCGGATGTAAATTAAAATGCCGAGCTTGAGTTTGATATCCCTATCACATTCTATCAACATTTACGTAGAACACTTTAGAAATCATAACAAAACTTGTTTTACGAGTATTATTTAATTCTGGGAAAGATTAAAATTATGTTTTGTAAATGTTCTTTACTGTAAATACACGATATATTACGTATTTTATAATTTGTGCGATATATAATGGTCGCGTAGACATTTTTGTTCAAAATTAGTCATAAGAAGTGTTATAACACCAAAAATAATCTTTAGCAAGAGCATAACACGGTCTTGGGTAAAGCGATATCCTTTTACTCAAGTAATTTAGTGAGATTCGATGGCAAATTTAGTGAGATTGCCTAAACAAAGTTGGATAAAATGCCACCCAAATTGATTAATTAATCGAGAATTCAATGATTACGAACGTTTACGTTTGTGTTAATTAAGTAAACATTCACATTTTTGTTTAAGTAAAACCTTTGAATGGGCTTCTGCTTAACATTAATTTATAAATTGGACTCGCGTTCGGCTATACTTTTTCGATCATCTTTACGCCCATATCCCCGAAGAGGTAGGCAGAGGCACAAATAGGGCAACCACGACTAGCCGAAGACACTAAATCCCACAATGTGATAGGTGGCAAGCCTATCGCCAACCGGGCACATATCCAATCCCGGGCAATATTTTTTTATTATTATTAGAAAATTGGAAAACCCAAATTTTCTTTTTGTTGCCCAGTCTACCTGCTACCGTTCTATCAGAGCATGGAAAACGACAGAGGTGAGCACTGACGTTATGGCAGCAGGAAGATGAGACAATGGTGAAGAGACCATGTGTGGCATTAAGTTGGTGCTTGTAGTATTTCACCTGCCTCAGTTTTATTTATATCGACATAAATTTCTTAAAAAGCTTTTCAACTACGACGTGTTCTTTTATAGAAACACTTTTATTATTTATGGAATAAAAGAGAAACCAATTTTCCCCGTGTTAGTCCGGGCTCCTTTGCAGAATAGACCATCTGCCTTCCTGTGCCAGGCGGCTCGTAAAAGGCGAGCATAGGCTTGCCGTCACTAACACCGTGACATCCTACTAGGTGGTAGAGTTTTGCAGCGACTCACCCGGATTGGTACCACCTCCTTACCTATTCCTGCCGCCATAAAGTCGTGACGTGTTCCGGTTTGGAGGGTAAAGTAGCCGGTAAACTTACTTTTGCTCAAGGCCTAACATCCCGAACTCAGGTTGGCAACGCACTATTATTACCTTTGGTGTCTAGGCGGCGTGAATTTCTTACCATCAGGAAATCCGTCTGCTTGTTTGCCTTCCAATTTTATAAAAAAAAATCAGAAATCTCTCCTGTTGGTAAGAGACAACCGTTGTGTATCCGCGCCGTCATTGTTATAGTTTGTTGCTCCCTGTAGCTGGAGAGTTAGGACGGGTATTGTACATATACTAAATAATATAAAAAAAAAAAAATTGCATTAAATATTTCCCGTGTTGGTCCGGGTTCCTTAACGGAATAGACCATCTGCTACCCGCCAAATACCTTGTAAAAGGCGAGCATAGGCTTACTGTCACTAACACCGTGACATCTGACTAGGTGGTAGAGTTTCGCAGCGACTCGTCCAGATTGGTACCACCGCCTTACCTATTCCTGCCACTACGACGTCAGTGCTTATCGTTGACGTGTTCCGTCATAAGGTAGCTGGTAGACTTACTTTTTGCTCGGGGCATAACATCCCTGCCTCAGGCTGGCAACGCACTATTACCACCTTTTGTGCGTCTATGCGGCGTGAATTTCTTACAACTAGGAAATTAGTATGCTTGTTTTCCTTCTAATGTCATAAAAATAAATAAATATTATAGTCATCTTATTATTATTGCTTTTAAGTGAAATTTGTTGTAAAGCTGCAACGTCCTAACAATTAAATGTAGCAGACAATACTTGTATACAATAGACGACCTCGATGTGTCGTGGAAACTGTCACAGGTTCGCTTTCCATTAACATCACATAGCTAGAGTGCTTTTCTTCTGATCAGAGTCTTCTCTGACATGTGAATGGTTGGAATTATCTTAAAGAATTACAGAAACATCTGTGTTACTAGTCTTTCGTTGTCTCTCAAGTTCAAGAACCGAAATAAGTTAATTTCCTATTAGTAATGACATAATTACATTGCAATAAATTATTTTTAAGTCAGACTGATTTATATCCCTATTCCTATACTCAAGAAGTTTTGCTTACGGAAAGTAGTTTTCGTACGAGTCCCAATCTTTTGAGGGGGTAACATCAAACGTCGCTCTAATATCAAAACTCTCTTTCTTTTTTACTTTAGGGCAAACTTTGAATGATTCATAGATTACGAATTACGGTAGAAAAGAGACGCTGCAATAGGCAGCTCCTAAGAGGCATGCTAAATTGAATGCGTCATTAGCATCAGGAATCCTAGTGGTAGAGAGCATAGAGAGCATGGAGAGAGTAGCACCGCCTTACCTATTCCTGTTGCCGTGATCACAGTGTCATGTTCCCGTCCAGAGAGCAGGGTAACCGGTATTAGTATTTCGGTATAAGTGCATATTAGGTACAACAACCGGCCACTAAATGGCGGCGACGCACCTGTAATATCTTTGGTCTCTATAGGCCGCGGCTATCTATTACCAACAAGAGCACTGTGTGCTTGTTTGTTTGTCTTTTGCGATAAAAAAACATTTAAAATCTTAATCTCAATTTTTTTCATGACAAATTGTAACAACAATAGTAATCTTTATCTGTATCTTGTTTACGATTCGTGATCTTATTGGTGAGATATTTTGCTAGAACAGATGCTGACGAGGTTGTCAAGATGAATAACTATCGAAAATACTGACTACGAGGGATGAAACGATTGATGTACCTTTTTCGAACATGTCATCGTTCTGATGAGTTTATTAGATATGCTATTTCCGATTGCTCATCTTGTCAGCGGCGATTACTTGTACAGCTTACCTGGTTATACCAGGTAGCCAAGATTATCTACCAGCGACTTGCTCTTCGGTATGGACATGTCGTTTTTATAATGTTTAATACAAGTTTACACCGGAGCCAATTCTTGAGAATCGTCAAAGAAAGCTTTATTGGGACCGTTTTGTTATCATAAACAGGACAGGTGATGGTAAATCTGTTGGTGTGCGAACATGTTGACTCAACACTAATTGTCCCGAAAGTCGTGTCAGTAAACAGTCATATAGTGAAGAGTCTCGGCCGACACCATAAGAAACTCGTTCTGCAACCCTGAGTTAAGAGCCGGATTCAGAAGGCAGCTATTTTGGGGACGGCACGCATTGTGCGGAGATTCCTCAGTCTGTCTTCCTGACCACTGACTGTATAGTTGGAAGACCACCGTTTTTCGTAATTTGTTTTTTTTGTTTATGTTTTTAATTGTATTTTTTAATTTAAATATACTAACGTAAGAAATAAGAGGTAATAATAATATTCCCAAAATTTAAAGTTTTCAGTAATCTCCGACAAAGCTTTTAAGGTCCCATACTTAGTCAGCCAGAAGAGCCAATCAGCGCACTCCCCCGTTCCATGATAACTATGAAATATTGCGCTCTAAAGTAAATGTATTAAGCGCCAAATCACTATTTTTGACACTATAAAAGTAATTTGAAAAAAAAATAAAAATTGAAACAGTTATCTTTTAGGTATAATACTTATCTATGTTTATGTTAAATCTGGTGTCGATATTTTCATTATTGTAGTAGACACTTGGATTTTGCTTTCAAAAAAGGGTTAACTTTTTGATTTTTTTCTATCGAGCAAAGTGAAATGAATCGTGTTTTGGAAACACTAGTCTTATAAAGAATATTAATGTTAATCTTGTGTATTTTTGTCGCCAAGATCCATAATTGCTTTGTATGAAAAAAAACAGTATATTGCTGACGTATTTTAGCATACATGGCCCCTTAAGTAAATTAAGTAAAAAAATGTATCTCTGACTAAAATTTTGTTAAAAACATTTAATTTATCTTAATTAATAAAACTCAGGTCTTATCATTATTTTTTTGTTTGAAGATTGATATAAACATTACGTGACATTTAATCTCTGCTGCGTTTGATATTTGGAGCAAAAAATGGCAGAAGGTAAGAAAAAGTTAGACCGTGTT
This sequence comes from Calephelis virginiensis, assembly GCA_002245475.1. NCBI lineage: Eukaryota > Metazoa > Arthropoda > Insecta > Lepidoptera > Riodinidae > Calephelis > Calephelis virginiensis. The sequence goes on from NJDC01003590.1 coordinate 103,306, forward strand.
CACAAGGAGATCATTGACTTCTAATTCACACTATGGATCTAATTACTGACGGTTGTATTTATTTTAAAGGTGCCGTTACAAAACGTAAAATAAGGAAGTTTAGAATTCATCTCATAGGAGCTTCTTAATTTTATAACGGTGAAGTTAGTTTAGATAACAAAAAAATGAACATTCACGTGCAGTGAGTCATTGAAATCTTGGAAGGGATCCAAACCTCATAAGTTGCAAAATTTTAGTATTTTAAATTATCAACTTGAGTTTTAAATTTATAATTTGAGTGATAAACATTTAGATGTCTGAATTGCTTGGTCTGAGTGTTTATTTATTTTTTATATGTATTTTGACAACCATAAGACAATAAGACAATCAAATTATAATTTGCTTACTTTGGGGTTAGATTCAATTTGTGTAACTTGTCCAAGTTGTGTCTTGTTTATAAAAAGTAATACAAGGATAAATATATATAATTGTTATACATGTTAAAAAAACAAAATAATGTTTAATTTGAGATTGGAAGGAAATTCAAAAGGCACATTATTTTTATACATAGCAGCCTACATATTTTTGGAGTATTTATTAGATGTACTTTAACATTAAAACTGCTGTCTAGCTTGCTGTCGCCGGCAAACCATTATACATTTGGTATGAATAGATAGCACAGCTTCACTATAAAACGACTGAACATATTTAAAAAAAATTAAGTTAGGAATAGATCAGTCGTTGGATAAAAACATTTGACAGAAGTAGGTCAATCGTTGGATAAAGACAACTTTTGACGCTGATATCTAAATGAAGATAGTTTTTTTTAAGTGGTCGAAGCTTTGGGTATGAGCTACGTACAAAAATAGCATTTGAGTCAAGCAGCGATTTTAAATTGGAATGCATTTATTTTAGCAAATTACTTGCTAATTGGTTAATATCAAGTTTAATTAAATGCAGTTATTTGTATGTCATAACTGATGAGGAATTTTATCAAATTAATAATTAAGTTGTCATTACCATATTGTTAAGTCATTATAGATAATTATGTAACTTAATATAATACAATATGCTATTTTTGTTTTGTACAATTGAATAATCTTATTTGAATCATCGTATATATCATTCATGTTATTAGAACTATGAACCAAATTGTATATGATACTAAAGCCTTGCTTATTCTTGCCGCTTTACCCACTTAATTTTTTTAATAAATTTAACACATACATATATCACGCTAAGTCACTTAACTAGTAAGCAGAGAGTATCGAGTTTCAGATATCACGTTCCTTGCAGACCTGCCCAACTTTACCATCACGCCGACTGTGGAAATTCTTAACACCATCCTTAGATAAAACCAGAGCTATTTTACCTGTAATGTCAACCTAATAAAATTGATATATACAAAATTTTCTTTTGCACTCTTTCTCCGAATATACTATTAAGGTATCCTTACGCTTGTATCTCCGAAGTGGTAAACAGAGGTACAGCCAAGGTACTTACTTGAACTTTGTGAAATTTCATACTGCGACCGCGTGATTTTCACAAAACTGGATACCAAGTTTTTTCACGTATCGACAATTTTTTTTATTTCCTTTAAACCATAGAAAGGCTAACAGTTAGTGAACTTCCTAATAGTAACATAGAATCCAAAAAATGTCAACGATGCCTTAACGTAATTGTGAAATTGACACTATCTTTCATATTATTAAGGTACTATTAGGGTTGCCAACTCCTGAATGTTGTTTTTTTAGGAACATTTTAAGAAATCAGAGGCAGGGGTGGAGTACGAAACAAAATTAGTTACATACTTTACTCTTTTTTTATTTACTAGCTCTGTATTTTATTTTTAAATTTATATTATTTTTAAGTAGCATTTAGCATTTGGGAGCGTAATAAAGTGCGAGCAAAGCAAATGATGCCAGAAGGAGAGGAGTAGAGGGAAAGAATCAAGGCGAAGGCGGCAGATTTGATTTTGTTCATTGATTACAATAGATTTAATTTAAAAAAACCTGGATATTATTGCGTCCTATTAGCATTGGAGATAAACTATTCTTACAGGAGTTGAGAACCCTAATGCCCATAAAAACTAGAGCACAAAAATGACGAGCACTGACGAAATGAGTCTGTCATACTGAGAAGCATCTTTTCTCACTCGTTTTTAATCTTATGGGATAATCATAATTATGTTAGACTAATTTCTGCCAGTAAAATGTCGAAATGTATTCTTTTGAGTTCATGTTCAGAGATAAACGCTCTACGGTATATTGACGGCAAAATTGTAGTTGTAATGTAGTTATTAACATTGATAGGGTATTAAAATGTGTGAAAGTTTAAACTTTTTTCGAGCGATGGCTGTGTCTTCCGCTGCACTATGTGGTGGTAAAGTGCCGTGGGACCGTAGTAACTTGCTCTTATTCCGTAATTTTTCACTGAACAATAAATGAATGGGGCTCACTCTCAACGTTTACTGTTTTCTAATTTTATAACCTGAGCTTCAAACTAGTTCACTCATGAATTGGTAGAGTCTTATTATTTTATAGCATTATTATGCATTATTGTCATTTTATTTTTTCCGCCTCTGTTGTCTAGCCGGTATTGGGATTGGCTTCACTGGGCCTCGGGGCCTGTGGATCGACACAGGTCGAATAATAAAGAAAAAATATGTTTTTTCAATTTTCTAATGAGAGCTTTGTTGTCCAGGATTTGAGTAAATGGACGGATGGTGATAGGTTTGCCACATTGGGGAAATCAGTGTTTTCGGCTAGTCGTGGGGGCCCTGGTAGTAACTCTGCCCACCTCTTCAAGATACTGGCTTTACGATATTTTTACAGCATAGTAATTTATAAGGTGGATTTTTAGAAGGCAAATCACATACGTCGCCTTTCAACACTCAATATGCTAATGGTGTGTTGTCGATCTGAAGCTGACGTTAAATCTCTATCAATGTAAATTTGCCGGCTATTTTTCCCTTTCAGTTATTTTGTAATATAGTAGCAAGCAATAACTTTCTGGAGGGAAAAAAATAAGGTAAAAGAGTGCTTAGTGAAAGATTTCAAAAGAAAGAAGTAACAGATTTCAAAATATTTAAAACTATGTTTGAATTATTCTATTTCTTATGTTTCTCATTTTCATTCCCTTTTTCATTTCCTTCCGCAAATTCTGTGGAGATTGATATATAACAAAAAGTAAAAAGTGTTGGAACTTGAGTGTTTAACCATATTCGTATAAAATTTCGTTGAATTCAGTTCAGCAGTGTAGCCGTCACAGAGTTACAGATAGACGTTTGTATTTTACATATTAGTTTGAATTACATTTCTTTTCACATGATGAAAATATCAAAATAAATTCTTACGGATGTCCCGAGGCTCGTTTTACCAGTATATGAAAACTATACATGCAAATATATATCTTTATGCGAAGTCCATTACAGACATTTACTATCTTTTTCAAACAACACACCAGTTTCGGATAATTTTACCACCCCGAATAATATCCGAGCGATTTGTCTTTTCTTTTGTCTCCCCCGGGGGAGACAAAAGGGGACATCCACCCACATTTACATTGTATATATTTCATGTGTTATTCTTTCCACATGACCGAAACAGTGGAGCATGCGCCCCTTTCATTTTAATATCTGAATTTTCTTTCAATCCCACTCTTGCTCGAATCTCACTGTTTCGAATGCGGTCAGCAAAGTTGACACCACAGATTTTCCGTAGCGTTCTCATTTAGAACGTACTCTCCTACTGCCTTGGTTTATCTGACATATCCAATTTTGCTTCGATGTAACAACTTTGGGATAAGCACAGAATTATGCAAAGCGAGTCTACTACCTTGACCCAAAACCTGAATTTGATTATCTTACCCAATGCTCCATTTACGCTATTCTCTTTCCACTGGTAGGGATCGCGACTTTTGAAAACTATAAAAGTTTCTTTTAATAGATAGTCATCGTATGGCGTCATCGATTTATGACAGCAAATTAGCAAACTAAAATAACTTTCCAATAAAATATAAATATTAGTTCACAAATATTTCTTCCTGTTGTTATTAACATTTTTCAAGTTTTGCACTTTGTGAGAATTCTATTCATTAGCTAATATCTTATGTAATTGGTATTCATATGCATTTTTATAATTATTTCAGTATGAATGTGCTCAAGTTATAAATAAAATTGTTATGTATTAATTACATCAGGATATTACATCGTGAGATAATCTCTTGTTTATATTTGATGCACCAATATTACAACACCACAGAGTTTGCATGATCATAGTGATTAAATAAAGAATATCAAAAAAAAAGATATAGTGGGCTACGTCCGGTACTTATGACGTAATAAGATATCCAGCAAGCAGGTGGCTCTCCACATGATAAGACACCACCTTTGCCTATAGACACCATGGATGTTTCTGGTGAGTCGTTGTGTTATGGCCTAAATTAATTTTAAATTAGCACTTCGCCTCTGTGGTCTAGCGGTCCGGGTGTTGCACTTGACTGCATGAGGTTCTGGGTTCGAATCCCGGGTCGGCCAATATAAAGAAAATTGGATTTTTCCAATTTTCTAATAAAAAATGTTGGTCGGGATTGGAAATGTGCCCGGTTGGCGATAGGCTTGCCACCTATCACATTGTGGGACTTAGTGTCTTCGGCTAGTCGTGGGTGCTTTGGTTGTACCTCTGCCTACCTCTTCGGGGATATGGGCGTGAAGATACTTTTTTTTAAATTAGTACTTTTACCATTAGGTAATCCTCTTGCCCTTTTGCTTCCTTCTCTATACGTATAATGTAAAGCAAAATTCATAAACGATCATTTTCGCATTCTCCTAGCGACTCAATATTGCAAAAGAAACATAACATCTCTTGGCTGTAACGAATTGCTAGTCTTTAATTAGAAATGTCGTTGGAAAAAATAGAAATAATGATAAGTAAAAAGCGAGACTCTCTAGCACCTGCCAATAGTCTGTTGCGATACGCTGTTTATATTTAGAAACCACTTTATTTTAATTCACTGCCGAGCTTAAAGCTTTAGATAAAAACTGCCTGCATTGGCAATCGTTTATGAATATGAATGTGAAATTTTATCGCACATATTACTTTACAAATCTAGTGTATTTTATTATCTATTTCACACATGTTAACACTTATTTATAAGTCGGCACTCGTAAAAAATTACCTACTTTTAAGGGTTGTACAAACTAAAATCAATTTTTGTTATTAAATTAGGTACGTCTAAAATTAGCAGCCTCAAAATTAGTTCAGAGGAATATTATAGTATTTGTGTAAACTGTAAAGAATTTATAAAAATAAGTGTCTCTGTATACTGTTGTAAGTAATGGTGCTATTTATTTTATGAGTTTGTTGCACTTTTGTTTCGATACATTTTGTTTTTGATTACGCATCTTAAACACGCATGGTTGTCACACATATTATACTTTGATGTTGTAGTAATACATTAGAAGTTATAATTTGCATTAGAAGTTAAGAGTTAAGTGGAATTATCATGAAATACTATAGGAATATGTTAGTTGGTCAGTAACTTCAATTGTAACATACTCTTTTTGTGCATTTAAAAATTGTTCACAAAAAAACCTTGAAACTTTGAAACCCGTTTGTGCATTTAAATAAACGTTAAATTTGAAATGTACCAGCCGAGCCGGCGAACTTCGTATTGCTTGACAACATCTACTAATAGTTTGTATGAACACAATTGAAGTGTGGCTTTTCCCACTTCTCCTGCAATTTTCCCCGTTTCTTTTCTTTTTTTCTTTTCTCCTGACAATAACTAGTACAAAAAAAAAATTGCAAAATTGATCTATCAATTCAAGCGTGATGCGAGGACCACGCGAAATGGCGATTCATTTTTATATGCATAGAAGATAAAAAAAAATGTATAGAAGATATATTACTAAAAGTAAGTCTATGGTCAAGTTTCAACAAGAATATTAAAGATTTAAAAACAAACTTATCGTAGTAATATCAGGGGGTTAATTTGTAGGTATAGGATAATTTAATAATATTATCCTAATCATTAAATCCTAATAATTAAATCCTAATGATTCTTTAGTTTTGTCTCATCTACATTAAATCCTGTACAACTCCAATAAATCATATATTTACCATAGTTAAAATATTCATGAGGTATTGTAAAATGTAGTTTAAATATAATTATTTCGTATTTTCATATTCACTTGTATTGTATACTAGCTGTGCCCGCTGCTTCTACTGTATGAAAACTAACAAACAGGTTATGTAGTTAATTTAGATTTTTCCTAAAAATAAAAGTATCTTATGTTATCCCTTATTACACCTATCAGTGAAAATCCCATGTGCATCGGTACAACAGTTTCAAAAATTAGTCTGAACATATACCTAAGCAGACAGACAGACGGACAAAAAATGCAAAAAATGTTAATCTGATATAAATACACTATTTACATTTATATTCACGTATTTGCATGTAAATATGTATACATGTACAGATTTAAAAGATTGTTTCATAGTGCAATATTTTGATATAGCTTTTTATGTGGACATAAAAAGCTGGAAAATGCCATAGGCTTCATTTTATTTAAACATCTGTACGGGTTTCTTCGGGAGAACTGAATAACTTTCATACGCGATCGTAGCCACGGGCAACATCTAGTTTAGAGTATCGCACGAATTTATTTAACTTATATTTTTTTGTAGCTTGCATTCAAGTTTCAATTAAAAACGATAAAAGAAAACTCAGAATACAGCGTGTGTAAGCAAATAGACAAGTGAGATCAGAACTCTTCGATACAACGAAATTGTTTTTTTATCTCATTAAGGGGATGCAATTAAATGTTCTTATTTTAATTCTAAAATGCCGTTCTTGACACGTGTTATCAGAGACATAAGTTTATAGGCTAGATAGTATGCGGGGTCTCGGTTTCAGTGTTCAGTCAGACGGCAAACTGAGAGCGCGCATTTACGCGCGTTGAACTCTTTTGAACGAACCACATTGGAACTGCATTTACATAAATTTGACGTTTTTATATTACTTTATGCGGATTTTGTTTTGACTATGTGAAAAGTGTTAATTGGTGTTTTTTGAATTGTGACGCACAATAATTTCTACAAAGTTTTGGATTTGGGGTAAGTGGGGTGTTATTTATAGTTAATCATAAAATAATAAAATTATGTTGTTATTATTTGACATTATCTATTTATATTCGGAATAAGTATTAAATTTAATAATGATATAAGCCAATTTTGTATTAGATATGATTTACAGGTTAAAAAAATGCAATCGAAATGTAATTACAATTGATTTTATTCATTAAACACATTAACAAATTTAATTTTACGAATATTACGAATACAGACGCTGAAATATTACGAAAAAATTTTTAGGTTTTTGATTAAATGTTGAATATACATAAATACGATGAATCGAAAAATTGGTATATCATTAAATTAGGTATGGGATAGATTAATTAAATTATAGAAATCAATCATATTTATAGAGTTGAAAAAATCTTTATCTGAGCATTATATCTTTACAATGTTATTAATTTAAACACATTTATTAACATTGTTTGAATGTTGAACGTTTAATGATAATCAGGTTTCTGATAATAAGTCCCCAATTAGAAACCCTTCCATTCGGTGAATTCTGTTTCGAAAACGAACTTGCGGTTCTACATTCTGGAATCTCGAAGCTCGTCTGACCGGCCTGGAGCGGGGAGGATGCCACCATTATTAAATGAGCCCTCTTTCTCAATTCGCATGCTACACTTGATATCAACGACGGAAACCTGAATGGATTCCGAGAGCTCGAGAACTGTGGTCAGAAATTATTTTAATGAAACTGGCTTGGAAGTGTTTCTGTTGCGACAAAAACCACTCGGACTTGGCTGGCCAGTGATAATTCTATTTGAGTTTCAGTTACATATTAGGCTACACATTTTGTAATTGTTTTTAATCGCCTCCGTGGTCTAATGATCTGATGTTGTACTTGACTTCATGAGGTGAGTTGTCCGGTCCGGCCAACTAAAAAAATTTCTTTTTTCTAACAAAAATAAGCTTGGCACTTATTAGTTTGTAGAATTTAGTGTCTGTCGCTAGTCAACCAACTACTAGCTACCAGCTACTGTACTACGTCCTTTTACATATATAAAAAACCAGTGGCCGGCGCCTGCTTTGCACAGTTATGAAATATACATATAAACCTTCCTCTTCGATCACTTTAAAAAAAATTCATCAAAATCCGTTGTGTAGTTTTGAAGATTTAAGCATATAAAAAGACATAGGGACAGAGGACGCGACTTTTTTATACTATGTAGTGAAAATATACACGGAAATACGCTGGGTATTGCCGTGAATCCAGGAGTATGTAACTATTTATTTCTCATATTTTTTAACCCTATTCGAAAAATAGGGGTGATATGAGTTTGTCGATAAATATATGATGTTAGGCCATAAATGCTACTAGCACTCTTATCGAAATCAATATAGGTTTTGGTAGCTCTGCTTAAATGTATTAGTTTGTTGAATAATTGTTATAATTGTTTGTTGTTATATTTTTTTTAACAATTACTTAAAAAAGATAGCCGTGAAAGATAAGCGAAGATAAATCTAAAAAATAAATACGCTTTAATACTGTCCAAATTATTTTAAAAAAATTTAATTTTTATGTTTAATGAAAACACAAATACGATATCGTCTTTTAGTTAGATAAGGGGACTAGTTTAGTTAACAGTAGCTAATGAATATGTAAAGCTACGTAATATATTCGTTCTTAAAATATGTGAAAAAAAATAGAAAAGATTTATTTTTGCTGTCGCATATTGATTAAGCCTTATGACGTAATGTGTAATTTAATCAAAATGTCGGATTTTTATGTAATTTGGCCATAATAAATCCACTATTAGCACCTTCACAAACATTACTGGTTTTTGAAAACAAATTGTATAATACATAACTAAATAAATAAATTGAGTACCTATCTTACCGTTCGTATACCGGAAATGGTAAGGAAAGTACAACCAGGGCACCCACGATTAGACGAGGGTCCACATGGTCCCACACTAGCAAACCTTTATTCAACTGGCCATTTATCCAATCCTGAACGAGGTTGTTTTTAATTAATTAAAAAAAAATCAGTAAAAATAAATAAATAAATGAAAAACTAATTTTGGATTGGTCGATCCAGGAACTGCGCCATAGACCTCATATAGTAAACATGAACCATTATAAGATATCACGTAAAAATAATAAAAAGGTATGGCACTCGGTACTCTCTACCTACCCCGTAAAAGACTTGGCGTGACGATACGTATGTATGTATGTACGTACGTAAATATAGCTAATACAATAATTAAAATGAGCAAATATATTGTTGTGTGACTAAAAAGTACCTTTCACTAATCGTGATATCCTTGTTGTACCTCGGCATCTATCTTTAAGATATATGCGTGAATATACTTCTTTATTAGATTCATATGAAACACCATTTTGAATCTTTTAGTTCACAAGTGAGCATCGCCACATTTCATATTTTTTTATAGTATAATAGTAGAAGGCAAACGAGATGTTAGAGTTATGCGATAAATTAGTCAGTTTAGCAACATTTTCTTACCGATTATTGCCGCCAGAAAAATTGTTATGTTTTCGTTTTGTAGATTGGGGTTTAAAACTCATATAAACAAGTTAACATTCCAGTTTAGTTTGCAGCGCACTATTACTACTTTAAGTGTCTAATTGCGATGTGTTCTTCTTATTATCAGAAAAGGTAGTCTCGTAAGTACATTAAAGTTTATGTATTATTAAGAATGACTCAAAAAGTACCAGCGGGGTTTTATTAACATTTATATGACCGTCTATGAATTATTACCTATTTTCCAAAAAAATAGTTATCAAATCGGGACATGTAATGAAATAATTGGAGTATTTTTTTGCATCTTTATTGCTTTTATATCATTATTGAAATATTGGACCCAATTTAACACAATTGCATATGAAAACATTTAAGCGTATGTAACCGCCTTAATTGAAGGTTGCTGACTGAGATCATTATAATGATCCTTAAGCCCGATTTCTCTTACAATTCAAATTGTAACATCCTTTCATTAATTTATTAAGTGGGATGTGTAATTACTGGGACCTTAAATTAAGGAGAAATCGTTTCTTAAAGATAATCCAATGGCATTAAGGTATGGTACACACCGTTTCACACACATCTATACCCTCTATCTTATTTTAAAGTATTATATAAAGGTCAGATATTTGCGATGTTGTATGGGTACGCAAAGGGTGTAAAAAAGGGTAACATTTTTATATAGTATATAGTGAATAAGCATATAGCTCGCCTGATGGAAATAAACAACCGTCACATATAAACCATGTAATACCAGGCTTATAGTTTAAGAACATATATAATAAGTATCTTCACGCCCATATCCCCGAAGCGGTAGCCAGAGGTACAACCAGGCACCCGCGACTAGCCGAAGATACAAAGTCCCGCAATGTAATAGGTGGCAAGCCTGTCGCCAACCGGGCACATATCCAATCCCGATTTTTTTTGTTAGTAAGTTGGAACAACCAAATTTTCTTTTTGTTGCCCGACCGAAGAATTGAACCCGGGACCTCATGAAGTCAAGTCCGACACCTGGACCGCTAGACCACAGAGGCAATAACATAATAAGAATTAAATAATAACAACTCACACAATTAATCTTCACTGCTCTGTAGAACCTTAATGTTAATATGTTTACTAATGTAATGACCTATAATACCATACAATATTATGTGAAACCTATAAGTTTCAAGAGCACGGAACGTATTATGTTCATGTTTGTAAAATAACGTTTTCTGTAATTATAACGATCTTGTTGAAGCAGTAGTAAAATTAAATCATAATTATAAACACAGTAAATATGCTAAAAATTCACTTCGATATTAAATTTAAATGTGGTTAAAGTAAACAAAAATATCATATTGGTGAGTATACCTCAAAAATTTGTTGAGTCCAGAGAAACTCTAGAAACAACCAAAAGGACGTTTTCGAACAAAAAGTCATTGCTAAATTAGATTGGTCTAGTAAAAATTCGGAGGTGTCGCATAGAAAAATATGTTATAGTTGATTGAGAATATATTTTTATACACTATGTATATCACTATATCTACAACAATAAACATCTTATCTACTTATCTGGCGATCTAAAGGTACAGCACAAAGGCGGCATTTACAGTCATGTCTTTTATAAATAACTATTCTACGCCCGTTTCTATACCCACATTACCTTTAACAGTATTTTCTTTCCTATAATCGGTGACTTAAACTAAAAGTTCCGCTTACTCTCAACTTTTTTTACAAGTTTCAAGTTATCGTACAATAACAGAAAATTCAATTCAAATCTATCCACTATTTTTTCCACTATGCGATACCAAACTTATAAAATTACGAACACTGTTTTCTGTTTATGGTTATTATTAATATTTTCAAATTATTTTCTGATACATTTTTATTCGCCGTGAAGCTTTTCGCAACGAATAAAATGAAATAAAAAAATTAGGACGATGATGTGTCATTTTCTTGTAAAAAAAGTGTAAATTCTTATATGAATTTTGGATTTTACGTTTTTGCCTTTTTGTGTTTTCCTTTTGTGGAATATAAATTGATTTCAAATGGCGTCTAAATGAAATTGCTTTTTTTTATTAATCAAATTATGTTTTATTAGTGCATTTTATTTTATCTATTGTAACTATTTTACTTAAATGATAAATAAATGTCTCTAATTTCCATACATAGTTCTTTCACAATAACATAGTAAGTAAGTAGTAAGTAAGAGGTCTAAGCATGCGACCTTTTCGTACCAAGCTGATGTGATAATGACCTATGATTTAGCGTTAAGATTGGAATCGTATTACGCAAACTCGGAGCAAAAACTTTCCGGCCGTGAATAATAGTGTAGTGGTTTGTGACCGCTGATGACTGGTGATGGTCGAGTGAACATGAATTAGATGTAGTCAGGTGCCTCCTAATTGATGATTGGGCCATGTTAGTCTAAGTCAAGATGTTTTTTTTAAATGTTACTGATTATTTTTTTTAATAACTAAAATCGCCTCTGTGGTCTAGCGGTCCGGATGTTGGACTTGACTGCATGAGGTCCCGGGTTCGAATCCCGGGTCGGCCAACAAAAAGAAAATCGGATTTT
>NJDC01003590.1:115719-146747 GCA_002245475.1 Calephelis virginiensis
TCTGGAAATCAGAGACATTTATTTATTATTTAAGTAAAATAATTACAATCGATAAAATAAAATGCACTAATAAAATATAATTTGATTAATAAAAAAAGCAATTTCATTTAGACGCCATAGGTTAGGTTATTTTATACACCATTTCAAATCAATTTATATTCCACAAAAGGAAACACAAAAAGGCAAAAACGTAAAATCCAAAACTCATGTAACAAAAAGAAAATCGGTCAACAAAAAGAAAATCGGATTTTTCCAATTTTCGAATAAAAAAAAACGTAGGTCGGGATTGAAAATATGCCCGGTTAGCTTAGTGTAGGACTTAGTGTCTTCGGCTAGTCGTGGGTGCCTTGGTTGTACCTCTGCCTGCCTCTTCAGGGTTATGGGCGTGAAGATACTTTAACTAAATATCCCTGGATAAGATACACAAATTGAATTATTATTGTAATTATTATTATTATTGAAAAAAGACAAGCCCGCTGAGTTTCTTTCGCCGGATCTTCTCAGTGTGTGGCCGCGAATCCGATCCGGTGGTAGTTTTTAAAAAAATGTCGACGCGCACAAATACCACTTGTATGGTTCAAGTGAACAAAGATTTTTCTGATTCTGATTCTGATTCTGAATCTAACCCCAAATAAGCAAGTTATATGCTTGTGTCATGGATATTAGTCAACGATACTAATACATAGAAATTACTTAAATAGATACTAGAATAAATTTAATAAACACCCAGACCCGGAAATGCAGACATCTAAATGTTCATTACACAAATCAGTGCCCCCGTCGGGAATCGAACCCGAGCCTCGCGGTTAGTCTACACCGACTAACCGCGAGGCTGGGGTTTGTAAGGCGTGTGCGCTAGCCACTCGACCAACGAGGCGGACGAGGTTATTGGTTTGAAAATGTTCGTAATGGATTATCAAACCTATCATAAATAATTGCCTAAGTTTTCCCCATAAAGTACTTAGTCTAAATGTCGCCTCTGAATCTAAAAATGAATTATTTCTGTCAGTTATCGAATCACGCGAGAACGGATGGAAAATATCCTTATTACGTTTTTTAAGAAGAAGAAAGCTCTAATTCTAAAAATATTGTAAGTGCTAAACTTAGAACATTACGAAATTAAGGAAAATTTGAAGAGAATACAAGTTTTACATAACTGTCAGTTGATTGACGTAACTATCATTTGTTTTAAATAACTGTCAGCGATTATCAGAATGCGCGCTGAAAACGTTTCAAAAGAAAGTGTCGAACGAAATGTTCGCTGGGTCACCACCTAGTATTTTATAGACAAAACTGAATATCAAGTAACATTTCTGAAATAAAGGCTTTACATTTGAATATTTATAGTTACATTATACAAATAAACACCACCTCGTTGGTCGAGAAGTTAGCGTACATGCCCAACGCAACCGCAAGGCTCGATTACGATTCCCATCGGGGGCAGACATTTGTGTGACGCACATTTAAATGTCTATATTTCCGGGTCTGGGTATTTGTTAAGATATATTCCAGTAACTATTTAAGTATTTTTATATATTAGTACTATCACCCATAATACAAGCATATAATTTGTTTACTCTGGGGACTAAATCAATTTGTGTAGTTTGTAAAAAAAATAAGCCAAAATTTCTAGATGAAAAAGACTTTTGAAAAACTGGGAACAATAGAAAAGTTTAGGAGAGACAATTTGAAATAAACTCTACTTCTCTTAAAAAAAGCTTTTAGAACAAAAAAACGATAAGTAAAGTTAATCTTAAGTTGCCTAAAAGTTGATTTTAGGCAATCCACGCTACGTATTGGTTCTTTAGTACATATTTACAGAAGAGAAGTACTTATGATTAATTTTTATTTAAAAAAAATCTTGATTTAATTAACCCGTAATACACAAAGATCAGATATGCGTTACCGACGTTCTTGGTGAAAAAGTAACTGTGTGGAATTCGGAGTACTTTTATTAAATTTCAGTTATTTTACCTTACACAAAATAATAATAACTCTCTCTTGTATTTAAAAGTAATTTTGCTCTTGTGGATAAAATTCTCTGTATTTTTTTCACTTTTAAATTTTGGACACAGGCTTTAAGACGGTGGATACTCTACTTGTAGTGTAGTCGCTTGATATCAAGGAAATTTTTTAAATTATATTTCATTACTTATCTGTTGAATTTATTAAATAAAAGTTATATGGTGACACAAACCCATAATAAATAAATGTGACGAACAGTAAAATAAAAAAATAAAATAAGTCTTTAGTAACTGTCTACGATGACATTCACACAGTAAAAATGTTTTTTTATTTTTTTCTAAACAGCTTATTTTTTAACAAAAAAACCTCCAACTTTTTCATACTTCTTACGTATATATTTTTTATGCTAAGTCATTTGCAGGACGAGTAATAAGTGTCACGATTTTTACAGATCAGCCTAGGTTCCTGCACATCAATTACTTTTTTGTCATTTTATACATACACGTCATTTTTGAGGCTGTTGACATCATACTCATATAATACCCCACCAATTTGGGCATGAAATTTCAACTTAGATCTCCTCGAGTACTTACGAGTACATTCTTCCATATTCGCATCGTATATCTGTTTTGGTAATGTTTCCTATGCCATTCATTCATACAAAACATCGGAGGATGGCCTTTTCTTAGTTCAATTAAGGCCACCTGTACGTTCCTATGTTACATATTTAACTCTGAGTTAGATCCTAATAAGGGTTAAATCACTTTATATCTGACAGTTTAACTCATTACTAAATTTAACCCAAGAACATGCAAACATATTAGGATAGCATCTCTTTTTAACCACCAAAGTAAAAAGGTGAGGTGTTTAGTGTTTATAGATTGGACTGTGTGTCTACGTGTGTCCATATTTCTGACTGTGGCATCATATCTTCCGAAAGCTAAACCGATTTCGATGCCAATTTTATTGTTTGAAGGGTAACGTGGTTGCTATGATTTTTGACAACATTACAATTCGATTTGTCGAGCGTTAATGAAAATTTGTAGTAATGAATACTACTTGCATGTTATTAAAAATATATTTCGGTAGTTACATACAAACAAAAACATTTTGCTGTAGGGAATTATGTTAATTAATGCAACTAACCGGCCTTGAATGTCATTGGTCAACGACCGGAGAAAGGCGGGAGATGTAATTAGCTGAATTATTTTTTAAGAGGCTTATATAAGGTTTGTGTGGTCATTATAAAACTAGTCTTATTTACGACTCCTTTCACATTTCGCTTTAATTTTTGAGTGACTCCAAAAGAGATAAGGTTATTAATATTTGTGCAAGTATTTATATGTTTGTTACTCGATTACTTTGCTAAAAACTAACAAATGTTGATGGTCCCTGTTTCGAATGGTAGGGTAAAATTGAGCACTGTGCAGTAAAATCGCTGCACAGTGTCTCAAATGTTAGACCTATGGCGTAATTATACCGTCTGAAGTGGAACATGAGAGGGTCCTCATGGCGACAGGAATGTTTAAGTCGGTGGATTCCTTCCCGAGCAAGCTGCTGCACAGCACTTAACCAGCAGTGGTCTTGTTGGTAATAATCTTTTTAACCTGTGCGCGCCTCTTTCTATACAGAAGACTCTAAGGAGTTTTGGCGCCATCTAGAGAAAAGATGGTCGAAGTTTTTCACAATTATTGAATTTCGTGTTGATATTGAGTGAAATTAGTAAATTTTGGTGGCATTTTGTACAATTTTGTTAAGTGAAAGTGCACAAATGAAATCATCATGAAGAAATTAACATATCGTGTATTTCCTCGTTGCCGCCAAATCTCATTACATGAACTTGAGTAAATGAGACTACCGCTTTACCCAAGAGCCTGACATGACTTCCTGACGACTTATGACTGATGGACTAATTAAAATTAATTGAAATGGATATAAAATTTGATGCAAATTTCTACTTGACTAATGGCTAAATACTAACGTGAAGGCCAAAACCTAAAGAAAGAAAGAAAGAAAGAAGACCCGGAGTAGCACGGTACAGTTTTAGGTATAGTGTTTATTATCGTTTACCGTAAAGCGAGGGCACTCAGAGTCCCTATTCCTATTTTTGCAGTTAGGTTAGGTTACTACCACATTATTTATTTTCTCTGAATTCGGATGACGTGACGTGAAACTGTTTTTGTAATGGTTTGAAACCATTTGTTGATTGCTTATTTTATTAATACTTTTTTTTATGATATTGGAAGGCAAACAAACAGATGGATTTCCTGATGGTAAGAGATTCTCGGCGCCTAGAGACACCAAAGGTAGTAATCGTGCGTTGCCAACCTGAGGCCGGGATGTTGAGCCTCGAGCAAAAGTAAGTTTACCGGCTACCTTACCCTCCAAACCGGAACATGTCATGACGTTATGGCGGCAGGAATAGGTAAGGCCACCGCCAATACCAATCCGGGTGAGTCGCTGCGAAAGTCGACCACCTAGTAATTTTTTTTTTTATAACCAACGTACTTAATTATGAAGTTGTTTTTTATAGAATTTGTCTGTAATACTTAAATTGGACTAAGAAAATAAATGTTTTTAGTTTATGATGAGGCCGCCCTCTGTAACTGTACTTTCTTTATGTAAATGCTTTGTTATAATGGGATATGTACGGTAAAGGTAGTGTTGACATTATCACTTAAATCCCTCTCTTTAATCTTTAATCGCCTCT
Source organism: Calephelis virginiensis (assembly GCA_002245475.1). Taxonomy (NCBI): domain Eukaryota; kingdom Metazoa; phylum Arthropoda; class Insecta; order Lepidoptera; family Riodinidae; genus Calephelis; species Calephelis virginiensis. Next base: position 120,395 of record NJDC01003590.1, read on the forward strand.
GTGGTCTAGCGGTTCAATTGTTGGACTTGACTGCATGAGGTCCCGGGCTCGAATTCCGGGTCAGGAAACAAAAAGAAAATTGGGGTTTTCCGATGTTCTAATAAAAAAAAATGTTGCTCGGGATTGGAAATGTGCCCGGTTGCGATAGGCTTGCCACCTATCACATTGTGGGACTTGGTGTCTTCGGCTAATCGTGGGTGCCCTGGTTGTGCCTCTGCCTATCCCTTCCGGGATATGGGCGTAAAGATGCTAGCTAGCTAACTTAAATCCTTTAAAAGAGAACATGAAATATAAAGTCATTCAAAGTATTACGCAATGCAGTTCTAAATATAAATACCAAACATGTTTAAAAAATAAGTGTCATGATAACGTATTTTAATAGGAAAATACTTTTTTCATATTTTTATTGTATAAATTACAAAGAAAATTACCATGGCTATAAATCGTTCATTTTATTATTAAATTATGTGTTAATTAATAATATACCACGAAAATGAAAGCGAATTGATAGATATGATATATGAAATTTAAATTCAGAACATAACAAATAAACTTTACATAATAAATTTTTGATTTTACCTATAAATAGTAAACTTTCGAATTGAAAATACAAATGGTATTAGAGAAAATCATTAGAAAACTGCAGTTTGTTTCCGATATCGGTGTGAAGCTTGCCCAGTGCCTACACAGTCGTAAAATGTTACGAGTCATGGCGAAATCTTCACTTACTTACATTACAATAAAAGATGATGCTTAAAAATGTCTTTTGCTTGAGTGAGAAGCTTTTGTATGATGAAAGCGTATACAAAGATTGATTTGCAACACCAACTTTTCATAGTTTGATTTGCAAATTATAAGAGAATGAGTAAGGTGAACGTTAGAGTGTTATTTGGTTACACTATGTCAATTTTCTATATGTAATTATACATATAAAAAAATTAAAAAATGCAAAATTAGTTATTTCATATGATACACCAGTTCGAAACTCGTGTATCATGTAAATATTTAATTTTTCAGGAATGTTGTAGCCGTTCACAGAGCTTTTTGAAGGAAAGTGATGTCTTATGGTTCAAAAATTTCAATAAAATATATATGATAAAGACATGATATTTGAATTTTGAATTATAAATAAATAAATATTTCTGGAGAAGTAACCCAAATTATATGCTTGTGTTATGGGTGTTAGTCAATGATTCTAATAAATAGAAATACCTAAAAAGATACCAGAATAAATTTAATAAACACCCAGATCCGGAAATTCAGACGTCTAAATGTTCATCACACAAATGCCTCTCCTCGTCGTTAATTGAAGCCGAGCCTAGCGGTTCTGCCCGTCTCTTCGGGAATACAAGCGTGAAGAAACTTACTTATTTATGTAAATAGTTTTTTGTATAGCCGAGAGTCGAAAATCTCTTCTCATAAAATACAAAAAAACACTAATGTAGTCTCGTATTAATCACAATAAACTGAAATGTACTGCTATTTGTGTAGTGTACCTTGTGATAATTAAAAAACAATTAAAAAAATATAAGATGGAACTGAGAAGAAGTAGAAGATATTTTTCTGGCAGCGATCACATCAAAGCACTTATAAATGTTAACAATAGTTTGTGAATATTTGACGTACAAGATACACATCTTGCATAATATTGGTTTGCCAAATAGAAAACATTTTGTTTAAACATTTCATTTGCTAATTGAAAATAGTGAACCCCAGAATAGTATACGGAGAAAGTTTGTTACATAATAATGTGGCTGGTTTTTATAATAGTTCAGATTGAACTTATAGTCAAACTTATTGCTCAAATTATTTATAGCTATCTTGACTAATGTTGTTGTTAAAAGTTACGTACCATTTAAACATGTATCCATAGTTAATATTAAATCCTGTGACCAATCACGTCCTTTTAAACTTTCGATTTCTTATCAAGATTAGTAATCTTAAATATATAGTGGTTTCTTGGTTGGTAGTATATAACATTGTTGAACATTTCTTCTGTTTGATATAATGCAAATTTTATTAAAAACACTTACAAAAAAATAAAGTAATAAAAATACATTAACAATACACATGCAGTCATGAGTCAACATCAAAATCAATAACTAGGTTATAGAGGCAATTAAATCGATATTTACATGATTTATTAAAACAACTGATTTATTTTCTAATTTTTCTAAAGATATTTTTATTAAAAATCCATAAAGAATAACTATTAAAACTTTTGTTTCATTTATAGATATTTTTTACTCTTTCACGCGAAAAGTACTGAACGGATTTAGATTAAACTTTACAGGAATATAGTTTATACATTATAATAACACTTAGGCTACAAATCATTAAAAATACTAAAACCGCGAGTGGAAGCTAGTACATTTATAGTTTTACAAATATCCAAAGACCTGTTCAATTCCACTAGTATTTCCGTCAAATGATATTTCTAAATCTGAATGCAAAGGCAAAAAATTTAATATATTATAAGACCTTATTTCGAATAACAAAACTTTGTTCTATAACCTATACTAATGAAAACATACTTCTTCTTTACTCCAGAGGACACAAATATAGAATAAATGATAAAATAAATACATTTTTCTTTTTTAATTTATTAGAACATTGGATTACATTATCTGACAGTAAAAGGTAATATCATTGTATTAGTAGTTCTGAGGGTCCTAAAACATGTTCATTAAAATTGTTACAAGAAGTTTAACTGGTTTTGACACAGGTAATATTTATGCTAATTAATCTCGTAGCTTTGAATTTTATCAGCTTAATTTTAAAAGAAAACATACCAAATTTAAATATAAGATAATCGAAAACTTGTATCATTTGAAATTATATAACGTTTTTAAAGTTGTTAAACGCAAAAAGTTATGAGTTTCTTGACTGTCTTGTACGATATTATTAATATCTTCACGCCCGCATCTCCGAAGCGATTAGCAAAGGTACAACCAGGTGACCCACAATTAGCATAATATACTCAGTCCCATTATGTAATAGGTGACTAACCTTTTGCCTACAGGGCACTTATTTAATCCCGAGCAACGTTGCTTTTATTAAGCAATTGAGGGGATACGTTTTGTATTGTCTAACCCAGGAATCGAAGCCGGAACCAAATATAATCAATGCCAACACCAGACCACTAGATCAGATAGAAATTTTGAAGTCTATGTTTCTATTTCGTAATACGAAGTAGCTACAAAAATAACCATAGATTCGATAACCAAAGTTGTTGAACTTGTATGTCAGTTTTGTCAATCTTCACCTGCCATTCTGTACACATGACCGTACCAACGGATTATGCTCATTCTCATTTTAATCACACTTTCTTTTAATCACACTCTTTCTCAGACTTTGCTATTCAGAATGCAGTCAGTGAGCGTTATACTACAGATTTTTCATAGCGCTCTCATTTTGACCGCATTTATCCTTCTCTGATGTCTATCTGAACATACTAGGCAAGTAAATACGACTCTTTCCTTACAATTATCTTGCATAATTACGACCATTGTTTGCATCTCAGATGGTGTAGAGCCCAAAAGCACAGCGTCATCTGAATTAAGCAGACAGTCCACCATTTGATCACCCATACGCATCCCCTTTCCATTATTAATTGATCTGATGACTTTTGGGACATTTGTCCAGGTACAAGATAAACAAACCTGCTGATAACGTATATATTAAAATATTATACTAGTCTCCCGGGCGAACTTCATATCGCTAAACATTAAAAGCTACTAACAGTTTGTATGGATTCATGATTTTTTTCCATATTACATCAATTTTGCTGTTTTGTTTTCATAAAAACCCTCTTTAGCCAATTACCAATACAACAAAAAATAAATAGCAAAATTGATCCATCCATTCAGACGTTTCCGATGACCACGTGAAATAGGGATTCATTTTTATATATACGTACCTATATATTAAATATATAAGAGATTGGCACGAGGAGTAATAAATACCAGGCATTCTTATGTGCTTAATATTCAGCAACGGTGTAATAATATTTTTCATATATTTTTTTATAATAATAATAATCTTTATTTATTACACCTTAGCCAGAATAAATACAGTATTAAGACTACATTAAGTATTTCAAATGTGATCCATCTTACACTAATACATCTATCGGATTCTATTAGTATATCGACAATTTATTACATTGTTTATTATAATGTAGGTGTATCATGTTTGCAAATTTGACATTTGAGACCATTTATAAATTTCTTAATTAGAAGGTCTTTCATATAAAAGGAAAGTTTATTGTAAAAACTTAAATGTTAGTCCATGAAAGAATGTGCATGTTGTTAAACCTGCCATTTGTTTCCCCATCCACATTTCAGTAGAAACCTCAGCCGTATTATTAATAAACATGATCCAAAAATTATTTAATGTTATGATGTATCGCGTCTATGGAATAGCGCAAAGTCTTCATATGGTATCGGTTTATTTCTAGGTTCGGGCAACCAAGAGAACATGTGTTTTTTTCAGTATTCTAATTAAAAATAGCGTAGTCTGGTTGGATATGTGCCCGGATGGCAATAAGCTTGCCAACTATCACATTGTTTATTATGACTTTATACTCTTTAGAGTACACCACGAACTGTAGAGTCAACTTTAACCTTTGAGTATTTTAGTCTGTGTTTATCAAGAGTTCAGCAAGAGTCTCTTGTTGTATTTCTCGATTAAGGGCTAAATTCAGAAGGCATCAATTTTGGGGTCAGCACGCATGGCGATGCAAGTTCTCAGTATGTCGTCGTAATTACTGATTGTTCAGTTGTCAGACCTAACCAGAATCTATTTTATATGTTAATTTTTTTCATGCCCAATGGACAAGCATAGGAAGTAATAAATATATTAATAAATGATTAGCACAATAACAGTAAGAGTAATGCAAAAGGCAGACCAAAAGCTATTGACCTATAATCAAGTGTAAAGTTAACAGTACTCATATTAATTCGTACAATCTTTGTGTTCGGCACACGTACGATGTTGAGGTACGAGTATCGCCATGTTTAATTGCCCTGCATTATCTGTAACTGTACATTAAACGTGATAACATAAATTTGGGCCTATAATGTATTTATTAATTACCAGCTTTTACCCGCAGCCTCGGTCGCGTGTCATGTTATTCGTTCTTCCATTTGAATTAACTTTTTTTTTTCATTTTCGACATGGGTATAAATAACTGCCATAGCCTCTGGTCTGGTGCGGTAGCCTCTGGTGGTATTTTGCGAAAATGTTGCGTCTGCTGCGACCTTCGCACGTAATCATACACTAATTTCTTAATTAATACTCATTTGTACTCTTAAGGAACAAAAACACACACAATGTGTCCAAAGTTGACAATTTTTACTCTATATGTACACAAAACTCAATAGTAATGAACGAACTGTGTTTATCTTTTTTTCGATCCTTTTAAAACTCGTCCGGAACCTACATTATAAAATTAAAAAAAAACAGTTGTAGCAATTCTGTTGGTTAAACTAGGCTAATTGAAACTAAATTAAGAATTAACGCTTAGTGTCTAATCGCACATGATGATAATTTTCTTATTGAAAATGTAAATATCTTCACGCCCATATCCCCTAAGCTAGGCAGAAGCACAATAAGGTCACCAACTGGGCACATATCCAATCCCGAGCAACATTTTTTTTATTAGAAAATTGGAAAAACCAAATTTTCTTTTCGTTGCCCGACCCGAGAATCGAACCTGGGACCTCATGAGGTCAACTCTGACACCTGGACCGTTAGACCACAGCGGCGATGTGTTTCGTAGTTCATTATCATTTTTGTCAAAAAAATCTGTGAAGTACAAAACAGTTATTTTATTTTTCAAGAAAAATACATTATATTGACATACAATTGCTTATTGGAATGTCGTGGAAATCAAAATAAATGAACTTGATAAAAATGGCATCTACGGATCATGATCTCATGTTTTAATCATTTTTAACATGCTTTTGTTAACTTTATACTGTTGTTGATACCTACGTATCAATGTATCAGAATTTTTCATCCACTTTAAAAGTCAGATTGAATTAAAACTTTACACACTTATGAAATTGAGATCGCTCCGAAGTGATAAGACCACCTTTTTGTGTACCTTAAGCTAAATAATGTACGCAAATTAAAGGATCTATGTTGTTTGGAAATTTTGGTGCATAATAAAGTGTATTCATTCATTCAAAGTGTGTGACAACACAAAAATTTCATGGTAGGAATCTTTAATGTTAATTCATTGTTAGGTACTTAGGTACCCTCAATGTAATATTTTTTAAGTTGTTTTTATAAACATGATAATCCTTATCCTTATCCCAATAAACATGTTATTCATAACGAGTATTTAATTTTGAACATAATTTCCCTTGGTGACATTGCCTTCCAATGATTATCTTAAGATGTATCATAGTTTTAAAAAACAAAACAATGAACTAAGTGCGCATTTGTGATATAAGTACCTAAAAGGCGAGCAGGAAAGTTTCACTTTGAATTTTCTGTATTATTATCTTTCATAATGAGGAAATTTGTCTGTTTGTCATTCAATACTACATTTTTTTATGAAATACCACATAGGCGATATATAAAATTTAACAATTTATTAAATGTTCATGTAAAATAATGCATCCATTAAATGGTGACCACTGGTGGCAGATAACTTTGCGGCAACTTGTCCGGTTAGGATTCCACTGCCTTACCTATTTCTGACATCACAATGACTCTATCATATTCCGGTCTGGAGGGTAAGGTATTCGGTAGATTTGCACAATAGGCCTTCCATCCCGACATCGGGACAGCGACACGTCTGTTGTGACTTCAGGTCACGGTTGTCTCTTACCTTACCTTACCTTATCAGCAGAGCCGTATGTTAGTTCACTGACCTCTAACATAAAATAGCGGATTTTAATTACAGTGTTTAACCTTTTACGATGACATGTATCGTATCTTCACGCCCATATCCCCGAAGAGGTAGGCAGAGGTACAACCAAGGCACCCACGACTAGCCGAAGATACTAAGTCCCACAATGTGATAGGTGGCAAGCCTATCGCCAACCGGGCACAATTCCAATCCCGACCAATATTTTTTTTATTAGAAAATTGGAAAAATCCAATTTTCTTTTTGTTGGCCGACCCGGGATTCGAACCCGGGACCTCATGCAGTCAAGTCCAACACCCAGACCGCTAGACCACAGAGGCGATAACATACATACACACATAGGCGATACATACATACATAACATACATACATACATAGGCGATACATGTATCGTAAAAGGTTAAAAACAACAAAAATAGGTAATAGTTTAATAAACAAAAAAATGTTAAAAGCGTAAATATTAAAAAAAGACAAAGATAAAAAAAGGCGAAGGTATTAAACTTAAAAGTAGAAAATAATTGTATAAGTTAAACTGAAAAAAATCAAGTGATTGAGAAAGAAGCAGGAAAAAGATTTCAACTGTTTTAAGTAAATAAAGATCAGACTTTTTGGGAACAGTAAACTTGTTATAAAATATGTTCAGAAATAGGTCACGCTTTCTTACGATTTGTTTTTTCTTAATCACTTATTTTTTTTGAACTTATAGGAAATTATTTACTTTTTTTACTTCAGCTAGATATTAAATCGTCTTTTTAGTTAAACAGTTAAACAATAAAGTTAAGTATCTTTATGTTCGTATTCCGAAGAAGTAGGCTGAAATATATCCAGTGTACACAAGATCTTAGTCCCATTTTGTAATTGTACTGTATTATCTTTATGCTCATGTTTGTGATAACGTTTTGTGTACAATAAAGATATTAATATTATCGGTAAGTAAACTTTTCTCTTAGCTATCAAGTTTCATCCGCATTTACGGGCCGCGGTGGCCAAGTAAACACAGGGTGTAGTGAGTTAAGTAATGTGTTTGAATGTGTAATCTGGTGGTTAATTTCGCTTTCTTCTATTTGTATGAACTTTCTGACAATTCGACATGTGTTATGGATTGCTGCTTTTTGTAGGGTTATATACAGTGTTTCTTTTAGATCTAGTAGTTTAAGACTATGGAGAAGATGGTTTGGTACGAGTATTACACCCGTGGTGGAAAGACCTATTGGGATCACATAAACTTTGTTTTGTTTCCAAATTCTAGTTATTTCATCCCTGAGTTCTGCATATTTTGTTATTTTTTCAGTAATTGTTTTTTGAACGTTATGGGTATTTCGTACTGCAAATTATTAATATTATTATTGTTTGAAAATCTTTCGTCTACCGGGCGTTTATCCGATCCAGTTTAAAGTTGTTTTTAAGTCATAAAATTGAAAAATCTAATTTTGTGTTTCCCAACCGGGGTATCGTATCCTAGACCTCATGTAGTCATCGCCAACACCAACACCGGACTTCTAGACCACAGAGACTGTATATATTATAAAGATAAAGATGTTTACTTTATAATATATTTTTTGTGAGTATTCTAATAATTTGATGACCTGTAGGTCATTCACCTCAATGGGCAGCCCTGAGGATTGATGAAGCGTAATAACCGCAAGCGCAGCAATGAGGAAGCGGCGACTAGTCGCGCTTGCGGCAGACAAACTGCTTCGCTCCTACCGACACTTGAATATGCACAGTACGCTTATGTGGCGTGAACATTACGGATTTTCGAATATAAGCAAAGGCCCTAAAAAAACTACAAAAATCCGAGTCCAAGGTCACTACCACTTCGCGATTGAAAGTTAGGTATTTTTCCGAAGTGGTCACTTGTAAATTTTGTTAAGATCATGTAATTTTTGAGTTATATGATAATGTAAAAAAAATATGTACCTGGACGACGCATCGTGGAAAATTCATATTAAAATTTATAAAAACGCGGCTTATACCGTTTAATGTTTCTGGAAATGTTAGAAAGCAGAAAAAATACAAAGCATATAAAATTCTAATCTGTTGATGCTAATACTGATTTCGAATATGTGTACTACTATATTATGTTTGCGTTGGAATATATTTTACCTTAAGAGCCACTTGCTAATTTCTGGCTTAAAATTTAATTGTATGTAAAAATATTTGACTCTGTCGCATATGTAGTCTAACTGCTCAATGTTGTACTTAACTTTATGAGGTCCCAGGTTCAACCCCCGGTAGGACAATAGAAAGAAAATGTGTTTTTTCAATTTCTTCATCACAAATAAAAAACGTTGCCCGGGATTGGATATGTGCTCGGTTGGCGACAGTGTCATCTATCATTATGTCTTCGGATAGTCGTGGGTACCATGATTGTACCTCTGCTTACGTTTTCGTGGATACTGGCGTGAAGTACTATTTAACTATGAGTATGAGTATAAACTGTTACGTATATTAGAAATTAACTTAGGGCTTAATAATGTAAACTAATAATTTGCAGGCGATCCTTTTTTTTATGATAATGGAAGGCAAACAAGCAGACGGATTTCCTGATGGAAAGAAATTCACGCCGCCTAGAGACACCAAAGGTGGTAATGGTGCTTTGCCAATCTGAGGCCGGGGTGTTAGGCCTCGAGCAAAAGTAAGTTTACTGGCTACCTTACCCTCCAAACCGGAAGACGTCATGACGTTATGGCGGCAGGAATAGGTAAGGCGGTGGTACCAATCCGGGTGAGTCGCTGCGAAACTCTACCACCTATTAAGTCCTGATTTGAAAATATTATTACCATTAAATAGTACTCGCATAAAACTTTCGTTTATACGTTTTAGAAACTACATGTTCTATAACAGACAAAAGGTTAAGGACTCATCACAAGTAGCCCATCAATAGAACTTTGTGATTATATGTAATCAACGGAATTACTCGCCTGTTTGTTGCCCAGAACAATCCCCGTAGGTACGCAATATTTATCGACATAGACAAAAGGCAGGTATGGTTACTACTTCCTACATGCTTACCGCTTATCGACCGTTATAACCGAGTGTTTATTACACTTACACTTGCTTATACTGATGTTAGATTGGACTGTTAGTTCAGTTTTACTGCTCCAAATGACGGTCTCGTAGATTTTTATCAAAACTAGCATTTTTTCTAAATCGGTTCATGATCTTACTTCAGAAGTCTTGTTAAAATTTTTTGCATACTTTTTGGATGCCAAAATTTTACAGCAAAAATTTACAACGTCAAACTAACGTCTTCAATACTTTTCTTTTCAAAAGTTTGCTCAATTCCAAAGACTTTATTGCTTGTTATATCACTTTTAACACTTTTTTCACCTGCCTTTCAAAATCCTGAATTTATATTTTTTTAGCTATTTTTTCGATGTATTAGCAAAATTGTATTGCTTTTGGAAAAAACTAGTTTTCATATAAACTATTAATGTTAAAAAATCACAAACAATTGGATGTCAGGGTGATAAAAAGTGATTGGATGTGACCCGGGGAGACCAAGGTTGACATTCCACGCAGATCAATCGGATATTATCCGATGGTGGTGTCAAGAGTCTCCGAAACCGGCGTGTTTGTATGAAAAGGGTCGTGTCAGGATCGTGAGGTCTGGCATTCGATACTCTCTGCCTACCCCGTACGGGACTTGGCGTGAAGATATAAGTGAGAATATTTTAATATGTTCTTAATAAACAGGATTTTACATAATATGTTTATTTGTGATATATTGTTATAATGATGCAAATTGTTATATAACATTGTCAGGAATGTGGTACTGCTTACTGCTAATTACTAATTTGAACAGAGACTATTAATATCAATTAAATTAAAAATAAGTATTTTAACTGTTTAAAGACGCAGACAAGTAAATAAACTTTCTACTAGTATAAGAACGGACGTGTTGAAGTGACCGCGTGCGCTCACTCTATGGAAAATTGTCTGTGATCTGGTGAGCTGATATTGTTGGAGCATTATTTACACGGTTCGTAACGAACCACCCGAGTCGAAGTATGATAATATCCATTACTATTAATTATCCATTTAATGCTGTCTTCACGTTAGAGTAAGCGGAAAGCTTACTTGATCTTGTGATACTTTTACTTTTTATTGAATGTACTGTGCTTCGAAATTAAATAAGGTGTGATCTATTGGTTCGCTTGATATATGTTTTTCGATTACTTAAAGACGCCAAATGAAGCAAAGTAACTAATAAGATAATCATTTTACTATTTGAAAAGTAATCCCATGGTTATTAGGACCTAAGGGTGAGTTGTAGCGTATCAATACAATCTTGGGTGGCCATTACATCTTATCCTTATGAAAGCTGTCAACCTGGTTGCCATAAATTAAAAATATGCCTAATATTATGCAAATTACAGAAATACAAAAATACATACATATCTTCACGCCAAGTCCCTTACGGGGTAGACAGAGAGTATTGAGTGCCAGACCTAGCGATCCTGACAAACCTGTCTTGCTTCCTCCACATAAATTTACAATTTTCATACAAACACGCCGGTTCCAGAGTCTGTTGACACCACCCTCGGATAACATCCGAGTGATCTGATCGTGAAATGTCAGCCCTGGTCTCCCCGGGTACCTACATATATCCACAGTAAATTACAGAAATTAATTAATTAAATTATAAATTAAATAGTAAATTACACAAATTATGATAAAATAAAATACTTTATTATCCCACAATATACTCGTATTTGAGAGTTTGTAACCCGTTCATCTGGAGGCCGGAGGTATCTGCGCTGGTTATATCTCACATTCCTTATGTCAGCCCGTCAACGCAGCGGTGGAGGTTGCTCACCTCTATTGTCGATTGAAAATCTAATGCATGGGATGTCGCATAATTATCGTCTATCTATTGTTATATGTCGGAGCCTCATGAGATTCACCTTTGTATAGGTTTTTGTTTCATAGCAGTTTAACTGACATTATGTTTAATATTACATTTATAATACACGTTGGTATTTTGTTTCTAATACAATAATTCACATTATAATTTCCCGAGTTTGAAATGTTTGATAAAAAAAAACAAATTTAACATTTGATCATATTAAATTGATCGTTTTATTCGAAATGGTAATTTTTTTGGGACCTCCAGGCGGAAAGTGAGAACTTTTCTCTCTCTCTACGCTAAACGATATCGCCTTGTTCCAGCTCTACGAGGAAAGTAGCATACGTGAACCGAACAATTAAAAAATCCCCAGATTGTGAAGTTATTTTTTTAGGTTTGTCACGTACGACAATTATATTTGTTCTGAGACTTTCCTTCTTTTTCAGTCCTAAAGGTGTAATATACTTTTTTTCACGCCAAATGTACTGAACTGAACGTAACAAAATTTTGCTGGCCAATACTTTACATTCCGAGAAAGGTTATAGGATACATTTATCACGTTTAAATACCATTAAGTCATAAATTTTGTTGATTAGAAATTACAGACATAACAACGCTCAGGGTAAATTTATCAAATAACTTTAAATCAGGAATGTATAGAAATATCTGAACGTACCGGTCATCAATTCTAATAAGAAAGAGGAAATATTTGTTTGTTTCTTTGTTTGTATTGATTAGGCTCCGAAACTATTAAACCGATTTGACAACTTTTTGCTTTACTGGCAACTTTCCTCTGTTACTCTAAAAGAAACTACCACTTTCTGGTTCCACCGAGCAATAAAATATAATAAACGCCTCGGGTTGTAGAAAATAAAGCTTCAGGCCGCGTATTTGTCAGACTCAGCTTTTCCACAGCCAACAACTACATGTGAACTGTAACTTCTCATTTTCCTGCCCCAGGGATATAATGTCATCTTTGAGAATGAAAATGTTTGAATTCGAAAGTAGGAGGTTAAATTTGTACGTTAACACAATAACAGATTATTGACATTTCTGACCATTCGTAGTTTATATTTCATTAACGAGGCGTTACCTATTGTTCCACAAGTTTTGTGATGTCTAAATGCTTTTATTAAAAAATGCAATCCGTAAGTACAAATATTCGTAGTTTGTAAAAAAGTTACGAGGTATAACTTAAAGTTTCACAGATGCTTTAACTCTGTTATCTGTGACGAGCGATCTTAATTGTTACCGACCTCTTAGAGGCTATAATTCTTGCAAAGATCTATAATTTGTAAATAAAACGCCTCTTTCTTGAATATGAAGAAAAGGATTCCATGTTTACGAAAAAGAAATAATAATAAATAAATAGTATCCCTTTCCAGGTCCTCCCAATATCTATTATGTCTATAGGAGATACGATCAAGAGAGTTGTGTACTTGTTTTAACTTGGCGTCAATAAACGCAAAGTTGCAGGAAAAGTAAAGTTTATTAACAAGATGTGCGAGTTCCTCACACAAAACAAATGTCAATGGTTTATATCGGAACAAGTAATAAATTAGCTGCGGAGATTTCCTTGTGAAATTTGTTCACAATAAATTTGCATATGCTTTGTACTCTGTAATTGACTTTCGCTTAGATTTAACATAGCAATAATTCTATTTTATATTCCTTAAGCGATTTAAGGGATTGTAGGCCACAAGCAGATTTGCCAATGGTAGGAGATAGAAGAGGTGGTATATGGCTGGACCATCTTACCTAGTCCTCCTTTTTTAATAACGTCCGTGCTGGAGAGTAGGATAACCGGTATACTTAGAGAAGTAACGCAAGATAGTATCTTGCGTTACTTCTCTAAGTTTATTCTCTAAGTATTCAATGAGCTATTTAACGTCTATGATGTGCAAAGGTCACGATTGTCTCTTACCATCAGGAAATCTACATCTGTATGTTCGTTATCTTTCATGTAAAATATTTACCACGGGAATTATGTTCACCGAATGAGGTAAATTTACCTCATTAAATACCTTCTCAACCTCAACCTTACCACAGCATTAACCAAAGCATTGTGGATTCAAGTGTTTATCCATCTTTTTATTATACTATATATAAATACACAAATTTGTTTATTTGCATTTCTTTCATAACGGAGTTATACTCGTATTATAGTGTAATTTTTGTGTAGACAAGGTTTATATGCTGGAGATTGATACAGTATCATTATTATTGAGAAGCTATGCTAGCCTAGTATAAAATGCTTGACAGACTCCTGATATATTTCTTAAAGCCATAAACCTTTTTAAAACGCCGTCATATTTAGGCAATAACACATAAGAATACTTATATAATACATTTTGGCGATAACTTCGACAGATTTTCTGTAATACGTATTAGCTAAGATCAAGATAAGATTTTTGAACAATGAGCCATTTCTCGTAACTTCGGTTGTCTAAAACCTTAAAAGTGTTATTAAAGTTTGGTTGGCGCAATGATATATGATTTTACCCGAATGTTGGAGAACTGACATACTTATTACGTAAGACAAGTGTATATGGAATGAAAAACAAAACTAGTACTTGGCATATAAATCATCGACTCCTATATATATATTTATATTAATCGATTTCTCCCTCATTTCTACACCGAAAAACGCTTTCGAATTTTTTCCATTCCAAGCAAGACTAGACCTGATAATGAAATTCCAAGTAAACCGGGAAAAATACTTAGTTTTGTGTACAAGATGACATACTGTTTGAAATTGAAGATGGTTACTACGCTAAGATTATTAATTTCTTTAGATTAGGTGGAAGATAGGTAACCTCGCCTTTGCCTCTGTGGCCTAATATATCCTAATGTATCCTAAGTTACATTCGTTAAGAATTTACGCGATTAGTTATAAAGTTATTGAAGAGTGTAGATATTAATTATTCAATTCTTTTTTCTCTATTCAATTCAACAAATTCACTATTCAATTTTCGCAATATTTAAAATGACAATAATGATAATAAACACGTAGATTTTAACAATCTGTAAATTGAATTTAATTTTAAAGTCGTTAACAAAAAACACTTAAGCATATTTAAATATGAAATTATAAGTGGTGTTCCGAAGAATATAACGTCTGACATAATCACTGAGTTTTCTGTTCCAGCCAAGGACAGAAAAAGGTTATATTTTGTGTTCGTGAGCAAATTTGGAAGCCAAAACAATTTTTGCATTAATTTTACGACGTATCAAATTACATATGCGGAGTCTTCCCATACTAATGGAGTTGAGCAAACACACACATGCAAAAAACATAGCTTTTTATTTTTCATCGACATGTCGTGTTATTTCGTCAGAAAATGCCGAGTTTCGTAATGCAATTTTTAAGTAATCGAAACATAAAGCGTAAACAGGCTGATCATGTGTTTAATATTCATCTGAATTTTTTTTTCTTTAAATGCTATCTATATAATAATATAATCTATGGCTTTACTTGTAATAAAACTGTAGAAGAGTCAATTCCGTGTATTGAAAATAGTAAAAAAAATAAGTGCAGACGATTAAAAATGGGTAGCAAAAGAAATTTTAGCATTTTTGAAAATTTTGTCAGTTTGTATCAGGATCGCGATTTACGCCAAATCTACTAAACCGATTATAACCAAACCTGTCTGAAGTTACGTTAAACGTTAACGTTAAAACGTTTCAGGGAAGGTTTTAGAATCTTATGAATCTCCCGTGGGAGAGGGGTAAAACTTGAAATGTAAAATGTCCAATAACTTATTAACGCGTCTTATTTTATTCGTTTTTGGGTTGTAATATGTTACATTGCGGATTATCCCGTATTTTGGCCAATCCATAAGTTTTGTACAGCAATACTCAGTGTAAAGTGATAAATAAGTTGAAACCCAGAATATAGAAAACATTTGAAAGTACATGTCAACAGGTACACAGTTCACAAATATGTGAGCCAAGTCCTGCATAGCAGGCAGAGAGTATGGAATCTTAAGTGAACTAAGTTCGCTAGTTGACAATATGCATATACCAAATATGAAGAAGTCGCTGGGTCCCTCGGTTCCACCAAGTTATTTTGATTCCCCGTGCAACCTGTTTAGTCTTCGGGATAAAAAGTAGCCTCTGCTACTCTCCAGCTTCCTAACGATATCTCCAAACAAACAATACACCATAACATTACTCCGTTGCGCCATGAAAGAACGACAAATAAGCACACTTTCCCATTTTTGTATTTTGTAGTATAGATTAACTTAGCTTTTCTACGAACCGTTCAAGTTTCAACATTACCTTGGTTCATTTAACGGGACCTAACGTAATTGTACTTCCTTTAATACAGTTAACTTGACTTTTCATACGCATTATGTATTCAGAAACTCTCAGTTAGCTATTGTTCATCATGCCAGCGCCAGATTAAGGAAATAATATAAGGTTCATTTCATCGCTGCGATCTTAGCTTGAACAATAAAGGTTCCTGTGTGATTACTTCTCGGTAATTTGTATATAGTTATAAAAAGGTAAATAATAAACATATTTCTAAATGTTTTTTAACAAAAAGTATAACATTGTGACAAGCTTTCGTTTGTAAGGGCTATTCCCAGCAGTAGGCTTGAGGAGTACTATTCAAGTCTATCAAATTACTATTATTCTATCAAATAAGCCCAAAGGCTATAGTAATATTGGAAATTGTAGGAGTTATGACCACATTCGGTCTCCAACATCATTTCATTTCAAATTTTGTTAACTCAAGTGTGTATGACAAAAGCCAGCTTAGAATTGAATTGCAAATTAACGTAATAATATATATATAAACTTATTACAAATTGAATTGTTGGTAGTAAGGATTTTTATATATGTTATAGGACAGCGAACAAGCAAGTAGCACTCCTGATGGTTATTTTCCATTATCTCACCTTATAGCTACACCTAGCTGTAGCAAGTATAGGTGAGGCGGTGGTGCCAATGCGGGCCAGTTACTACTGTAGAGGTTGCATTACGATGCAAACTCTACTGGCTGTTTAAAAAGAATAATTGAATTTTGAAAATTATTAAGAACGAAAAAAGATAAAAACGAATCGTTAGTCAATTGATGATTGAGAAGATATTATAAAAGATGGAAAGAAACTATAATAACAAAATATAAAATGTATAGTATTTTTATAAGAAAGTATTTATTTTTATTAAGAAAATAATTAGATAACACGTCCCGGTGTTACACTGCAACGCAATTTACCACCAGTAGTCATATTTTTATTTTAGCACTTGCCCTGTGCTTGGGTTAAATTTCTATAAATTTTAAAGAAAGAAAAAATTTCGCCCCAGGCAGGATTTCAACCTGTAACCTTTCGTCTCAAGCCGACGAATGCTTTAACCAATTGAGCTACTGAGGATTCAAGTCCCGTGGCGAAACTTTTAATTCCTTTCTTACCCGTTAACCACGGGACTTGAATCCTCAGTAGCTCAATTGGTTAGAGCATTCGTCGGCTTGAGACCAGTAGTCATGTTAGTAATGATAAATATTTTGACCTACGCTCGCCTCTTACGAGGTGGTAGATAGGAAGAATTTCTATTCTTCTCAGTTGACCTGCCTTAAAACAAGGGAAAATTCATTCATCTAAATAAATTTGAACTATCCAAGGAAAGTAAGCATCCAAATAAATAAGTATTCATTGTGTAGTGTTGAAGTATAAATGCGTTAATGAAAACTTTCTTTTGTTACTCACATTTATAGAACTTGTGTGCCCCAAGTGTCTATTGTTTCCAACTATTCACCGTATTTGCCACTCTACGCCACGGTTATGGTAATTATAATATACCGTAACATAAACATTTGCGCCGAAGTCAGTTATTACGACGATTTCTATTAGAAGGACTTCTAGGAATTGTATACGAGACGGCTGTTTAAGACAATGACTAAAACTGCCTCATGTATTCAGTTAATTTACGCCCTGTAACATAAGCAAATGGTTTGCAAAAACATCGCGGTCAAGTCAGCTTTCAAACGAAAAAGTCCGCATCGAAATCGATACATTCGCTTAGGAGTTGTAACGCGAAATCTATCTCTCTGTCTATCTTACACACACACATAAACACAAATACAGACAAAATTTTCCATAGGAGGTCAAAAACTGTGAACAAATGCACGAGTTTCTTCGCAGTTGGTGAGCACTAACGTTAAGTCGACAAAAACGATGAAACTGTTGTACCAATCCGGGTACAATTATATATTGTAATATCAGTAGTCCAAAAGCGAAGGTAATACACATTATTCACGAGAGCCAAGCGCCCATTCACACATCCTGTCATACAAACTTCTACAAAATATGCAAGCACGGGACGCCGAAGAATTTATAAGCGTTTCTATTATGCATATTTAAGTTCTATTTGTTTCAATACGAATAGATTTCACCTACACTGTCTACGTGAAATTAATATGATTTTTTATCAAAATATGATCTGCCTTTTTAGTGCCGTTTGATGACTTGTCACTTATGATGAATATAGTAACATATTTAGTTACTTGATATCAGCAGACTTTAATTTGCGTATTTATGAATAAAATATAAATCTAGTAATAAAAGAAGTATAGAATTACTAGCAGTTTACCCGCGTCTTCGTAAGCTTGGAATGTTTACTTTAAATTGTTTGCTTAACTTTAACTTGATTTGCTTTATCTTTGCGCCCATATTATAACCATTTGGGGAATAGTTTTTAAAAAAAACCTGTGTTTGAACCGATGTCTATGCATACCAAATTTCAAACTGCTCAGGAGGTTATGCCGAGAAACCATGACAGGCATACAGACTTTCGCATTTAATTAACTAGTATGGAACCATACATTTTTGCAAATTCATAAAAATAAATATTAAAATGAAAATTGTGTACCTACTAGCACCAGAAGAACATAAAAATTATACAAGTAACTCTTAAATTTCATAAACTTTGCGATCGAAGCATGAGCATTAGACTGCTCTCCACAAAAGTAGCTCCACTTTCGTGGAAACAATATAGTGTGGGATGTGTTTGTGTACACGAGTGGCGGCGGATATATCAAAGGTCTTCGACTCGTCTTTTCTGTTTGAGTCGCGCTACAATGTACATAGTTTTTAGCGGAAAGTTGTAAATAAACACAATTTCATTTTTTGTTACCTATTTGACTACTGAGTCCCAGAAATCGCGGCCATACGTTCAACATGTAAAATATGTAATGTATGAAGCTGTAGTATATAATTCATTGTATAATTCATAGTATATAATTCATGAACTATTTATTTACCTCGTGTTGTAGTATTTAATTGTGTGTATGGTCACAAAATAGGTAATAGTACTAATGGACAGAAGACTCACTGAGGTATTAAATGCAAGTAATTTTTAGCCATCTTATTAATAAACAAGGAGTAAAGTACTCCAAGGTTCAACCTGGTTATAGTCTTCATTACAATGTGATACAGACTATAATATCTACTTAATTTTACTCCTATATTAATCCATGTTTATTAATGAGATGGTAGGTGTCTTACTAATAAGCACGGAGTAAAGTTCTAAAAGGTTTAACCTTAGATTATAATCTTTATTACAATGTCATACAGAGTATAATATAAACTTCATTTAACTCCTACGTTAGTCCACGTTTAATAATGAGACCGCCGTCTATTAATAAACATGGACTAGGGTTGGTGTAAAATTAAGTTGATATTATAGTCTGTGTCACATTGTAATAAGGACTACAATTCATGGTTAAACCTTGGAGTAATTTACGCCGCTTTTATTAATAAGACAGTAGCCGTCTTATTAATAAATGTGGTGTAGGGTAGGTGTAAGATTAAGTTGATATTATAGTCTGTATTACATTGTAATAAAGACTATAATAACAGGTTAAACCTTGGAGTACTTTACTCCGTTTTTATTAATAAGGCAGTTACCGTCTTATTAATAAATATGGACTAATGTCGGTGTAAAATTAAGTTGATATTATTGTCTGTATCACATTGTAATAAGGACTACAATCCATGGTTAAAACTTGGAGTAATTTACGCCGCGTTATTAATAAGACAGTTAATGTTTAGCAAAGGTTCGTACGCTGGGCTCGTAGTATTTACTTGAAACTCACACACACAAATCAAACTTGAAACTTTATACTTATACAGATTGAAGGTTCATGCAGCGCTGAGAGTAACTAAAGTGTTAACAAACTAGCTTCCGCCCGCGACTCTGTCCGCACGGATGTCAGTCAAAAACTGAAAAATTAAGATTTTTTTTCTACGTATTTTTCCAGGATAAAAAGTATCCTATTTTATGCCCAGGATAATAAAGTATAATTATATCAAGTTTCATCGTAATCGAACCGTTAGTTTTCACGTGATGCCTGAACATACAGACAGACAGACAAAATTTTTTTTAATCACATATTTGGGTTTGGTATTATCAATTTTTTTATTCATCAATTCAATTATCAAGTGGTACGCCTCCTGAATCTACGCAAAGTTCGGAGTGAAATCCCCTTGATATAGTAGAATGTGGTGTAGGAGCTCAGCCGACGTGGGACAACTGGAGGTAGTCACTGGTGGTAGTGTACCGAGCTGCAAATCTTCCTTATAGCGGTCCACCACCTTATTTATTCCAGCCACCAAACTGATAGCGTTATTCTGGTGTTAGGTAGGTTGTACAATTGGCCTAACACAAGTCAGGGATGCATCTCAAACATCTTTGATTTCCACAGCCGCGTTCTTATTCGATGTCTTATCATAATATTAAAACGTGAAGCAAAAACTTTGGATCCCTTTTTACGAAAATTGCGCTGACGGAGGAGTATGAAATTTGGATCACTTATAGTTTATGAGTAGGAGAAGTGCAGATTATGTTTTTTAATGATAATGTTTATAAAGAACAAAAATTAAAAAAAATAGAACATTATACGTACTACATGCATTTGGCACACACAAACAAATATATTGATGATAACGATTACAGATGCCAGATGGCGCACAGATTATAATCATATAGTTTGGAAACATAGTAGTTGGTCTTGAAAAATGAAGATGGCGTTCTTATCATCAAGATATTAAATTTATTATGGTCGAATTTAGACAAATGGGCGACCACTAGTGATATAAAATATAGAAAAAATGAAACGTGACACATAAATACCTAAACTATCAGAATTCAATTGCAATTTAAGCGACTAACTAAACTAAATAATATAGTCTGTACCACATCTCCATTTAAAGTTTTTCGCTAACTTAACATCACAACATAGCATAAAAGAAAGTCGCTTTCTCTATCCCTTTGTATGCTTAAATCTTTAAAACTACGCAACGGATTTTGATGTGCTTTTTTTAATAGATAAAGTGATTGAAGAGGAAGGTTTATGTGTATATTTTATACCCGTGCGAAGCCGGGGCGGGCCGCTAGTATGAAATAAACCGACTCACATTATTTGTAACGCTATTACGACAGGTCAGCGATTTTGTCGCTATTATTCGGGATTGGTATCCGATAGCCGATAGCACGCGTGCTCTAAGAACCCAACCTTGTGATAATGATGCTCTAGCAGCGTCTGTGGTATGAGCGATGGTTGTTTCTTAACATTAGTTGAGCAGTTTATTTGTTACTTAATTTATTACAAAAACTACTCGAATAGTTACAAATTTTCATTGATTGGACGAACAATAATATCAAATATTACATTAAACATAAAAAGGAAGGTATGTTCTTACTAAATTATTAGTACTTAAGACCTTGTGATAAAATGATATATCATGCGGGCTCTAATAAATGTCACAAGGCCACAAAATGTCACAAGGAAACGGAATCAATTGAAAATTAGGAAAACTGTACACACGTATAAATTACAACCATACCCAATTTCATCAAATTCTATTTTGAAGATTCTGCGTAGTAGAAGAATACAATAACAGACCAACAGATGTGTGCAAAAAAATTTACAAGTATTGAAAAATACTATTAATATTCAGTTATTAATGTTAGTCGGTAGTAAAGTTAGTTTTTACCTACTCCGAAAAATCGGAGGTTCTTAATTCGACTTCTTTCTTTATTAATTCGATATTTTATACGTTTGTTACGCGACTTCTCGGCTAACTGATATTGATGAATATTGTTTAAAAAGTGACGTCATGATTCCGAAGAATTTTATTGTGGTTTTTCAGTTGTAGTTAATAATGCGTCAGTTTTTGTTTACCCTGGCGACCTCATCATTGATAAGTACCTATACATCATAACTACCAGTAAGATGTTGATAAAATGTATGTTGAACCATCTCGAAACCATGAGCTGACTTTCGAAAAAAAAAAAGGTCAAATCGCCTGATATGTAAAATAAGTAGTTGGAGAGGATTTTTTGCAGTTTTGCTGCGATTAATTGTTCAATCAGTATATTCAATCCAATATCCCTTCATAGGTAGACAAAGACACTACCAGGCCACCTATGACTAGCCGAAGATGTGATCGGTGGGTAGCCGGGAACAGATCCAATCCCGTACAACAATATTTTTATTAGAAATTGAAAATACACATTTCAAATTTTTTTTGTTGCCCGACCTGGGAATCGAACTCGAGACCTCTAAAAGCAAGTTCGCTATAGACCAGAGAGGCGGCTCAATTAATTACTTAATTGCTAGTGTACAGAATTTACCTTCTATAGTTATATTATATGTTTAGGTGTAGTGTATGATATATGTATATGTAATAAGGTTTGAAACACACTAACGGACCACCCAACGGAAAGCGGTCACCGTTACTCGTCTTGAACATTGTTGTAGGTGACCATTGGTGACGGTGGCCGTGATATATTCGTAATGCGAATCATTGTATGCGTTGTCGATATTTGTACAATGTATGTCGGTACATCTCTTGAAAGGTCAATATTTTTCGCCAACACCAATGTTTCAAGAGTCACATACAAAATATAAACTGATTTTGTAAAAAATAATAAGTGCCCTTACTTTCTGCAAATATCATCCGATCCGATTTTGGTAATATTAATATATTTATTTTTTTCAAAAATGTGAATGGCTTTATTAAATTTGGTAAGAAGTAGTTGTCGTCCTCCAGTAAAGAGTAGCTTAAGACAAAATGTGTTATTATTTAAAGTCGTATTAATGTAATTTGAAAAGTGAGAAGTTAGGTCGTTATTATGGTTTTCTGTCACAATGATAGTGCTTAAGTTTCGATTAAAACTCTTAAACCCTATTGGTTCAAAAATGCAAAAGTTTGTAGAACTGTTTTTGAAAGTTTATTTTCTATTAAATTACACAGAAACAATGGCAATGAAATTTAACTGTCTGTTTGATATTAGTTAACACATAAACGTATCCGCGGTTAAAAGCTACTTAATAAATATTGATGGAACCTTTAAACAGCATCAGTATTAAATGTAACATATTGTAAGAAACAGCACACTTCGTACAGCTGTAAGCGGTTTCGTATTGGAAGGAATGGTTATTGTATCCTAGAGCAAAGTTACTCAATTATCTGTTAGGAAAGCCTTGCATAAGATGTATAGAATCACCGCGCCCAACCCATTCAGTAATGAATATGTGACTTACAACCAAACTGGGCCTTATACATAAATAACACTTACTAGAGTTTAAACCCGGCTTCTACATAATTTATTATGCTTTATGAGGTATTTTGTTATTTCTGACAATACTATTGTATATATTTCTATAGTTAGCATTATTTATATCATCGTTAATATTAAGTAAAAACAATAACCTTACGTTATCAAATGTTCATCAATTTATCTTAGCCGTAAAAACGGTTTTTCGTTGATACACTATTTGATGTGTGGTTTAGTCACATAGAGATGCCACAGTCATGCCCGGTTCCTATATTCAACGAACTGTAATCCGTAATTAAAACCGTTGATAACTTGTCTTAAAGTAACGAGGCGTTACACAAAATGTTTAGAGTTAAATAACGACCGACCATTTACCATTTCATTAACAAATACGTAGCGTAGGAGTAAAATTAGGTTGGTATTATAGTCTCTATCACATTGGAATAAAGAATTCTAGGTTGAACCCTACACTATTTTACTCTGTGTTATAATTAAGGCGGTTGGAGTATACGATTCGTACAGAAAATTACCCACAGTAAGCAAAACGTTTTGTTTAGTGAATACAGTAACCGAAAAACAAACCCTGGCCCCCGTTTTGGTCCGGGGTCTTTTGCAGAATAGGCCATCTGCCTTTATGCCAGGCAGCTCGTATAAGGCGAGCAAAGGCTTACCGTCACTAACACCGTGACTTCCTAATAGGTGGTAGAGTTTCGCAGCGACTCGCCCGGATTAGTTTAAACCCCTTAACTATTCCTGCCGCTATAACGTCAATGCTTGCCGTTGATGTGTTTTGGCTCGGACGGGAAGGTAGCTGGTACACTTAATTTGCTTGAGGCCTAACATCCTAGTTTCTGGTTGCCATCGCACCATTACCACCTTTGGTGTCTCTAGGCGACGTGACTTTCTTACTATCAAACAATTTGTCTGCGTCCTATATAACAAAAAAAAAACAACAGGGCTGTTACTAAAAAAAAGCGTCAGCACCGATCTTCAGTGTGACTTTAACCAGCATAAAAGAGAATAAATTTAAACAGTAACTTTAGCTATATTAAAACTCAGACAAGGGAAGTGGCTCCCGTTTCTAAAATTAAATATTTCACAAAGGTTAAATTGTGACCAATTTTTCATATATTATAAATTATATATTATGGTGTATGTTAAAATATTTTATACACGATGTTTGGAATAAACATCGAAACCACTGAACTGATTTGATGATAATTTGTTACTATTTGTCGTTGCGAATGTGTAGGGATGTATGTGTCCAAAAAACTTGATTGAATCCACGGCTAAATTTCGGGTGATGTCAAAATTCTCGAAACCGACGTGTTTATGTGGAAAGAGTAATTAATGAATATGGAGAAAACTAGGTCTGCGGAAATTGGGACATTTGGATACCCTCTGTTCACCATAAAACACACAGATGGCGTGATGATATGTATCTATGTAATTTGTGTTTGCTCTATTCAAGAGTAACGACAGTTTTCTTCTAGTATGTCTATGGAGTCCCTCGGGAGAACTAGTTAATATTATCCCGCGGGTATCGCAGCGCACGCACAGCACGGAAGACTTTGTGTCGCCGCAGCAAAAAATTCCGGTGTGCGCTTAGCCTTAGTATTCACGTAAATTAGAAATAAAACTTATAAATGTCTATAAATCGTCAGGAATTACCGACAATTGTAAGTTCAATACGTTGACACAAAAAACTAGCTCGTTATAACTCGTAATTCTATAAATGGCAGTTTGGATGAAAATAAGGCATTACACCGTAAAATTGATTATCTGTAATTGTACCTAACCTTAACATTGTCGTTTTTTATCGTGTCTTCGTGAATTCTGTTCTTTAAAAGTCAAGAAACGTTTACGTGTTTGTTATTAGTTTATTTTAATAGGTTAGTAACTTGACTCTCGATTACTTCGTGGCAACTGTCTTTTTTTAGATAAACATGTCTAGTGATGCACAGATACCGTTTGCTAAATAACTGCTTTTTACATCAAATGTGTTTTCCATTATTTTTATGTTATAGTATTGTAAATAGCCAATAAACAGGCCGCTGTGTTCAGATGACCCGCACCGCGCACGCACACGCGTTGAGCCCGCCCTAGACCCGCGCTCAGCACGCGTATCCGCGCCGAGCACGCACACGCGTTGAGCCCGCCCTAGACCCGCGCTCATCACGTGTAATACATCGCGCACGCCTCGCGCCCGCTTTACTACTAGTGACAGTCAATACAACACTCGCTAAAGCGCGGGCGCAAGGCGTGTGCTACGCGTGCGCGGGCTGAGCGCGGGGTGCGCGCGTGGCAAGCGCTTGGCGAGCGCTTTGCGGGCGCGTGGCGGTCGCGTGGCGGGCGCTTGGCGGACGCGTGGCGTGGGCGGATTGATTTGGTTAATGCAATTTGAGACTATTAGTGTGATAATATTGCTCAAATTATGTCGAAAAAAAATCAAAGCGTGTTCGACGCGGGTGATGGCGAACGTGGCGTGCGCTTGGCGTGCGCGTGTCGTCTGAATGCAGCCAATGGTAGAATAACCGCTGCCTATATTATATGGACAACACAAATGGTACCACTTGTGACCTGGATCTTGGGTCTCGCGTGCAAGTTATCCGACTACCTTAAAACTTTTAAGGCTTTAAACCTTTAAGAAAATAACTCATTTAGCTTTGAGAAAAAACCCACCTAGTACTTACTTTCTGTTACTCCACCTACCATCTGTAAGTCGAGTTAATCAACTACCGTCAGCCTTTAAACCTTTAAGAAAAGAACTCATTTAGCTTTGAGAAAAAAACCAACTTAGTACTTTCTTTCTGTTATTCCACCTACCTTCTGTAAGTCGAGTTAATCGACTACCCCGTCAGCCTTTAAACCTTTAAGAAAATAACTCATTCAGCTTTGAGAAAAAACCCACCTAGTAATTTCTTTCTGTTACTACACCTACCATCTGTAAGTCGAGTTAATCGACTACCCCGTCAGCCTTTAAACCTTTAAGAAAATAACTCATTCAGCTTTGAGAAAAAACCCACCTAGTAATTTCTTTCTGTTACTACACC
>NJDC01003590.1:151726-163410 GCA_002245475.1 Calephelis virginiensis
ATAACCTTCTCTTATTCAGTTAAAACGACCTTTGTTTAGGTGTTATGATGCCATACACATACACCTTATCAAAGATGTACGGACGCGCTTGTTCTCGGAATCCATTCGAGAGGGTTTGTGGTATGGACTCAACAACTCGATACACAAGTTGCAGCTCCGAGTTGAATACAAACTAGTATTCGATTTTGAGAAATTGTGATTTATTTATCCGCAAACAAAAACTTCTCAATAAATGAATATAGACTTAGCATACGCGCTTGGGAATATTCAGTATATTCTTTTTTTATGTTGGAAGGATTACCAAGGTTTCCAAGGTTGTCAAGTATCTCGGTATTGAAAGAAAGATGGAAAGAAAATTATTTATTTGCGGAATGTGTGTTAATGAGATGTTACAAAAACATTTAAGTGTATCAACATATTCTACTATATTTTGGTATGCAAATATTTTAACATTTATAAAAAATATTATTTAATTACATATGTTTTAAATTTTAAGCCAATTATTTATATTTATAACCAGTTTAATTATTTATTAACAAAACATTTAAAAACTGTAATTAATTTGATTTTTGAACCCTGTCTACCGTAAACTACCACCATTTCCAAACCTAGCCAGACAGGAGAAGATACGGCGAAACAAACTCCTGGGCAAACATCATTTTCATAATATTTAGTTAATAATTATTAGTTATTTTACTATAAATTCTTATCTACAAGAAAATCCTTGACACTGTAATATGTTTTATCTAACAACAAGTCAAATACATTCCTTCGAAATCTTTTTGAAAGTGATTTGAGATTATCAGGAATTTGGTTGTACATACGAATGGACATGCAGTAAACATTATTTTTTTTTGATAAATATTAAGTTTTTGGTTCGGCGCATGCAATTTCTCACCATTTCTAAAACATGAAATTCCTAACATTTCAGCATGTGTTTTAAATAAATGATAATGTTTTGAAATTGTTAATGGTAAGACTATGCTCGCCTTTTACGAGCTACCTAGTAGGAAGGCAGATAGTCTATTCTACAAAGGAGCCCGGAACAACACGGGTAAACGTATTCGTTTTAAAATCGAAATGATTATTATTACTATTTATTTTTTATTGTACAATATAAATACAAATATAAAATACAGAACAAAAAATGTACAAATGTACAAAGCAATCTCTACCACAACCAGGAAAGACAGGAAATCGAATAATTACAAAATAAAATTATTTTGTAATTATGTTAATTATTTTGTTTCTATTGATTTTATGTTAATGAGTACCTTCCCTTCTTTATTGGTGTTGAAATCCCTGATACCCTGATTTGGCTGAAACTGTTTTATTTTGAATTTTCTAAAAAAAGCTACGTTACCGACATTGTATATGTGCCCCGTTTTCGGTAGGCTTGCCATATATCATTTTGTGAGACTTGTGTACTAATCGTGAGTACGTGACTCTGCCAATGTTTTTGGGGATGCAGGCGTGAAACATTTTTTTTTTAATATCGCTAGACGAGAATTCCGAATTGACCTAGATCTAAATTAAGCTAACTGTTATGGCTGATAACGAATCATAGTAATACTCGTACATAGAAATACTTAAATATATACTGTATTAAACTTAATAAACACCGACATTCATGTTTTTTTTTATGATATTGAAAGGCAAACAAGCAGACGGATTTTCTGATGTTAAGAAATTCCAAACCGGAACACGTCATGACGTTATGGCGGCAGGAATAGGTAAGGCGGTGGTACCAATCCGGGTGAGTCGCTGCGAAACTCTACCACCTAGTCAGATGTCACGGTGCTAGTGACGGTAAGCCTATGCTCGCCTTTTACGAGCTGGCTGGCAGGACGGCAGATGGTCTAAGTATTCTGCAAAGGAGCCCGGACCAACACGGAGAAACGTTTATCATAATGTCGATAATCGAGCACAACAGCATAAATCGAACACGAAAGAAATTTGTTTTTATCAAAAAATATACATTTTGAATAGCCAGACCACCAGACACAGAGGCAATGAGACTGTCTAAGGATATGTCTACCAAAAGCTCGATAACTCTTCCTAACGTTAGAGCGGTATGTGGGTTAATGTTTTTATATCAATTCATTTTATTGTACCTACTCGAAAGTGGGGTCACGATTTGTCCAATCACGAGTTCAGCAACTTGCTGTTTCTGAATGTCGGGTAATTTAGAAATAGATTAAGTTTAATGCATACCCAACCAGATGATCGTTAGCCGAGTTTCGTTAGTGATTGAAAGTGATGAAGTGACGTTTTAAATGATTGCCCGCTAAATGTTGTGTTATAGGTGAATGATTGTTATTTCAGTTCTACTTCGTCCGTCGCTAAAATCCAAATCTAATCTAATTCATCTATTGGGTAGAAGATCTACGATATATCGTCTAGGTAGATAGGCTAAACTTTATCATAATAAAATCTTTTAAATTAATAAATGGTATCATTTAATAAATACATTCCCAGCTTAAGGTTGACAACAAACCATTACAACCTTTGGTGACTGTAGGCGGTGTGAATTTCTTACCATCAGGAAATCCGTCTGCTTGTTTGCTTTCCAATATCATAAAAAAAACATTTAAAAAAAAGCAAGTATCTTTACGCCCATATCTTGAAAGTGGTTTGGCAGAGGCACAACCAGGGCACCCACGACTAGCCGAAGATACTAAGTCCCACAATCGCGGGCAACGTTATTTTTATTAGAAAATTGATAATATATATTTTCTATTTTTTGTTGTCGGACCCGGGGATCAAACCCGGGACTTCAGGAAGTCAATTCCGACCTTTGGACCACAGTGGCGATTTTTAACACATGTAAAAATGTATAAATAAAGAAATTCGTTTAATATTTGTACAACATAGTGTTGTAGAATAATATGTTGGTAAGAATAAGTACTCGTATCAAGATAACAGCTTTTAAACACACATATTCTGCGAATTTCATTTAATGTCATCCCAGGTTGTGGTCGTATTTTGGAACATTCCTGGCATACGGAGTTGGCGCACACGATGTGCCTAACCCGGCGAGGGAGGGAAAATTTGTGACAAAGTCTGTTTTATGCCATTGATTTCATTTGACCATAATGAGACCAGCAAATTTTGGTTGCTTCTTTAAAAAATTTTTTTTGCTTTTAAATTTAGTAAAAGTAACATAGTTGTATGAATTTGAATATTTTATGTTGTTTTTTTTATTGCAATATTCTTTGGGTATGCTTAAGTAACATACAAAACAATATCGAAACTTTTGCCTTTATAAAATTGTGAAAAAGCCTTATACTCTGTTTAGCAAATGTTAAGCAATTTAAGTTATAATTGCAATGTTACATAAACAACATTACACTAAAGATGAGCCTTATAAAGGAGTTATTCCATTAGGATGGACTATAATGTTTTATAAGACGCCGTTACAAATGATTCTGTAATTCTTTAAATGATATTACTTAAGTATCGTCGTGCTCAAAATTGTTATAGATCAAAATCCTTTTTCGTTCGGTGTATCTAATTCGCAGTAAGAGCAATTCGCATTAAGTAGGTATGTCTAAAACATGTGTCGAGTTAGGCATAGAGATAGTTAGACTTACTAAGATATAGGCTAGTGGCAAAAAAGACTAACTATTTCTTAGAAGTGCTAAGTTTTTGTTCCAACGCTAGTTTGGAACTTTCCTCCAATGTTTTTTTTAATATTCTAGTATGTGGAACAACGATAATAATTTAGCTTAAAGAATCTAAATATTATATGTATAAAAATTATTGTCATTTTTCGTTGTAATTTTATAACTTAAGAACGGGCTCACCTATCCAAACCAAATGTTTAGGTTTTGTTCGGAATATTTAGCAGATGGTTTATGTGAAGTTTGCATTAAATTGGTGGAGCGGCTTTTAATTTATCACATTTCTTGTAACAAATTAATTCATCAAATAGTGCATCGTTTAATTAATAGGTATTTTTCTCTCAAATTCAAACGGTTTTTAGATGGGCATTGTGCTGTCATATTGAAACTTTTTTAGTTGTTTTTTTTCTTGTTGTGTTTTGTTGCGTTGTCATTCATGCGGTCATATACGTAGCGAAGCATGTACCGGGCCGCTAGTATGTTATAAAATTATAACAACGTTGTATGATACCAATCACACAAGTCTACAAACATCGTCATTAGGCTTGTTATTTAATAGGGTAGTGAATTATGACCGGTATTACAACCGCATAAGCAAAGGCTACATATTATGTCACGGATACGAATATGGTACGACCTGAGTAATAAATGCCTAAACTATAAAATCTGTAGGAGCCGTTAATAAGGGACGCCCTCAGTAACGTTGACTAGATGTTTTAGAGGAAGACAAGTGTCTCAACGGACTCATTTTTAATTACATTTGTCGAAGACGGAGCAAAGTGGATAAGTAAGAGTAGAAAAGTAATCCTTGGATTCCCTTGTTTGAATGTGAAGAATAATTAGGATACAGTAAAATGATGATGATGACTTTCACAATATCACAAAGTATACTGCTCAAAAAAACTATACTGCTCATACTGTAAGTAGCGATGTAAACTATTTAAGATTTAGTTGCATAGTATGTTTTAAGCTAAATATGCCAATAGCTCGAAAACATAGTTTAGTTGGAACTCGAAATAGTTATAATGAGAGTTAGTTATACACAATAAAAATCTCGAAATCTAATGTAGAAAATGTAAATGCCCACCGTTATCGCATTGTATATTTCTTTTTCAGAAATATTATAAATGTGTAAGTTTATAAAAGTATTTGACGTTTTCAGCTGTTTCTTAATTAATCTTAAAGATATTTTGTAAATCAGTATTTTGTGATGTGTAAGATAAAATATAATTTTGTCTGAATCGTTACAATGTTAAGCGCGAACGAACCAAAAAAGAGCGATTTAATAACTTATTCGTTCAGTTATAAATTTGGATAGTTAAATAACAACTACATGGGTTCAAAATACATAATTACTTATAATATAAATAAGTAATTATTTTTATACCATAACTAATAGTTATTCAAAAGTCCAAATATACCCACAAACTCAATAAAGGTATGTTCGTTGAAAACATTTGAACTTGACTGTACTTGTTACCCGATAAATATTAACTTACAATAACGACGTATTTTGAAATGATCGTTAAAGAGATAACTGTTCTCATGCTGAATTCGTCTCGCATTTATCAAATAAATTATTTATAAATTGCAAGTTTATACAAGGCACTTGTGGATACAATTGTACTCATTGCTTAATAAACATTGGCCAAGAAATAACTAAGTGCTTCTTACTTGCTCAATTGATAACTTTCACGGTGTGTACTGGCAGTATGTACAACCTTGCTTCAAATGATTTCTCCTCATCTTATTAGGCGAAGAACCTAATGAATTTCTTTCCTGTGCACATTATGTAGGCCAGACGATTGATTTCTCTCCTATTTCATGAAATCGTACGTTTGAGCTCCAACGATTATGCACCGGTGCAGGGTGTGGTCTAATGGGAATTATTTACGCTAGTGCAATTATATCGAACAAAATTTTAAACAGTTTACTGGCAGTATATCTTTACTAAGCTCACGACATTTGGAATTAGCTATTTTTGATTCAATTATAAACTACCAAATATATGCTTTCTGAGAAAAATACATACTGTAATTCGATAAACGTTCCAGCCTAATTAACGACTCACAACACGATACTTGTAACTATTTTCGATAATAAAAAAATACGAAAACAATCTATGTTTATTACTCTTAAAGATAATCTTACGTCTTTCTTAATTTATCTTTTTTAATTATTATTAGCTTGTAGAGGGGGTTTCATATTAAACCAAAGTTTATTACTATTTTTTCCAATTCTTAGATAGATCATGTATCCAATATATTTTCGAAACTTTGATTTTACAAATGGCAAGAAAATTGGCAAATAAAGATTCAGCATAATATTAAACGTTGTTTGAAATATCTATTATTTGTTATTTATTTAATAAATAAGTACCATAGCAGTGCAATTACCAATAAATCACCTTACATTGATAAAAAGACAGCAAAGGTACAAACAGCACAAAGTTGAAAGTTGATAGTGGATCTTGAGAAGCATGGACAAGTCTAAGGCACAGCGGGAATAGACAACTCCACCGTGTAACATTGTTAGTCTGTTATATTTCTAACGTTTGAGATACTTCGCAACACCGTCATAAATAAAGCTTATCAAAAGAGGAGAAGAGTATCGCCTACAGAGACTTATATTCTGTACAGTTAATTTTTTTTGGACACCTACGCTTCCTTTGGCAAAAACCAGACCAAGGTATAAAAGGTTAAATTATTAGTATGATTTTGAACCATACACCTATTATTTAAAATTATCCTTATGAAAAAAATATCATCAATGGTTCAGTACATTTCCTTTTAGCAAACAATTAAACAAAAATAATGTATTAGACCAACTCGATGGTCAAGTGGTTAGCGTACACTCCTAATGCTTCCAACCAACTGCGAGGCTAAGGTAAATTTCCAATGAGGGCAGACATTTGTGTGGTGTACCTCTAGGATATCTGTATTTCTGGGTCTGAATGTGTTTACTAATTTATAATATGTTATTAAATAATAACTTACTTTTCTTCATTTTTATTCTGTAATACCTAATTACAGTTTTACTACATACATTCTGCATATAAGTAAAGCAAGTTTAACTGTATTTGATGCAATCTTTAAGTTCACAAGGTCTGTATTGTAAAAGAATCTTTCGTGAAATAAATTCAAAAACCATTCTAGTGCGAACTAAACTTATCGCGAAGATTTCGAACCCTTTTCAGATTTACATGTAGTTTAATTTTTTATTGTTAATAAAATAGAATTTAATAATATTTATGTCACATACACAGTTTTATATTGTATATGTATAATACTTGGGACGCGTCTTCACTCTTCACTCTAAAATCCACCGGATTTGGCTAGTGATGTGGCTGACAACAACAACAACAACGGTGGTAGATCGACCTTCACCGATCTGATAACCAGATGAGACATATTTTTTTATCAAATATAATGTATAAACAAATGTGCCTATAATTACTTGCTTATCTGAAAGTTCTCATGGCTATTTTTAATTAAATTAACTTTAATGGATTTTTCCAGAAAATGATGAAAAAAAATCTATTTAATATAATATAATAAAAATTTAATATTTATCGTATTGTTTGCCCCGTGTTGGTCCGGGTTCCTGTGTAGAATAGACCATCTGCCTTTCGGACAGGCAGCTCGTAAAAGGCGAGCATAGGCTTACCGTCACTAGTACCGTGACATCCTACTAGGTGGTAGTGTTTCGCAGCGACTCGCCCGGATTGGTACCACCACCTTACCTATTTCTGCCACCATAACGTCGAATGCTTGCCGTTGACGTGTTCCGGTTCGGAAGGTAAGGAAGCCGATAAACTTACTTCTGCCTAACATCCCGGTCTCAGGTTGGCAACGCACCATTACCACTTTTGTTGTCTCTAGGCGGCGACAGTTTCTTACTATCAGGAAATCCGTCTGCTTGTTTGCCTTCCGTTATAATAAAAAAAAAATATTAAGAAAATTAGATTTTTAAATGATTTTTAGATTAGATTATACAATTTTTTTACAAACACTCGTATTTTCCACAATATATTTTTAGTTTTTATTTTTATGGTTTAGCCAACCGGTTTCGCTATACAAGCATGCTTGTAAAAAATAAAAATATATCGTGGAAATTACAAGTGTTTGTAAATAAATTGTATCAAGAATGGAATTCCACCAAGCACCGACGATAAGAAGTATAGAAACTAAAATTAGAGTATTAACTGAAGGTACAATTATTTCTTAGGAGATATCTTTTTGTGGTCCCTGTGTTTATCCGGGTCCTTGGCGTAGAATAGACCAGCTGTCGTTATGTGGGGCAGCTCGTCAGAGGCGAATAAAGACGATACGGATCATTACCAACAGGACCATTTGTGGTCGAGTGCTGTGCAGAACTTGCCCGGGTAGGGATCTACCGCCTTACCTATTCCTGCCGCCATGATGACTTTGCTGTGTTCCCGTTACAGAACAGCGACGCACCTACAAACGTCTATGATGTCGATAAGTTTTTGCCATAAAAACATAAGTAGTTTCAAATGTGAATTACTTTCTAATTGTTAAACTTGTCTATGAAATGCGTTACGTAATTCGTTAATTTCGACTCTAATATGTTTTATTTTACTTTCGCTGACGTACGAAGTGAGTTTAATCATTAAACTCAATCGACCACCTTATAGGCATACAAATACGATTATATAACATTATATTTTATTTATTAGAAATTATTTGAAATAATTATATTGCCACCTAAGGTGCAAGTGTTAACATTTTAAAATAAATTGTTTTCAAACTCAGAGCATTGCATTTTCACATATTTGTTCATATTTATTATGAACTAGACTAGATGCTACTTGCGTGTTCAAGTTTTTAGCTCTTGCTCGGGAACCCGTTTAGATATCAGGAGAAAAAGTAACCTATAAAACGTACAATCCTTTTAACTGTCTTCATACGCAAAATTCATATCACAACATTGAAAGAATAACAAACAAACACATTTTGCATTGTAACATTAACACACATAGTATATATATATTATATTATTCGTATTTATGTTAAAAAATCCCGTGTCACAATGCATGTTTGGGATGTATCTCCAAAACTACTAAATCGAATAAGATTGTTATAATATTAAGATTGTTACAATAATTGTAATTATTTTGTTAAGGTTAAACATATTAAACATAGTTCAGACCATTTATTGGTTCTTTTTTCACATACTATGATACGTGAACAAAAATATACGTAGGCAAATCAATGAATAGATAAAAATAATGAAAAATGCCGCCGTGTCAGCTAGAGTGTCATGTACATATTTTTTTATGTTATTGCAAGCCAAACAAGCAGATGAATTTCCTGATGGTAAGAAATTCTCGCCGCCTAAAGATACCAAAGGTGGTAATAGTGCGTTGCCAACCTGAGGCCGGGATGTTAGGCCTCGAGCAAAAGTAAGTTTATCGGCTACCTTACCCTATGAACCGGAACATGTCATGACGTTATGACGGCAGGAATAGGTAAGGCGGTGGTACCAATCCGGGCGAGTCGCTGCGAAACTCTACCAGCTAGTCAGATGTCACGGTGCTAGTGACGGTAAGCCTATGCTCGCCTTTTACGAGCTGCCTGGCAAGGAAGGCAGATGGTCTATTCTTCAAAGGAGCCCGGACCAACATGGGGAAATTTTAATATAATTTATTATCGCATATTAAATAGTATACTAATGTGTATAAATGCACCTTGCTATACGCTAGGGTCAAAGATTCAAATGTAGTGATCTTTGCTATTGTTTTTCTGGACGGACTAGGGGGTACAGCAGTACTATTTAAATTATGAGCTTCGACTATAGTCGTCAAGCTTCGGAAATCCGAATGTATTTTAAAAACATCTGTATGTAGAGTTGTTATTACATAATTAATCATTTCGCTTAAACTTAGATTAGGTCAGCCATTTTAAAAATAAAAATATAAAGTGTAAAAAGTGTAAATCCGAAGCGCATAATTTAAATAGTAGTTCTGTACCCAGTGTTAAGCAGTTACACATCATCGCTATTTTATTGCTAACACCCGTTGAAATGGGTTTGTCTGGAAAAATCAGTTCTAATGGGGGTTTGAAAATTTTTATATCCCCGTAGATATAGGCAGAGGCATAACCAAGGCACCCACGACTAGCCGAAGATACTAAGTCCCACAATGTGATAGGTGGCAAGCCTATCGCCAACCGGGCATATATCCTATCCCGAGCAACATTTTTTTTATTAGAAAATTGGAAAACCCAATTTTCTTTTTGTTGCCCAACCCGAGATTCGAATCCGGGACCTGATGCAGTCAAGTCCAACAACTGAACCGCTAGCATATTATTTATAGTTATGTGATTTTATACATCCTATAATACGCCATTAGTGTCTTGTCTATAACTTGTCAAACCATTGACAAACAGGTGCATTTCTCGTAAAATGAAACACAGACACGAGGCTTTTGTGAAGATTTATGGTCTAGTCGTCAGCAATAAATAACCAGTGAAAGGTCAGAAGCGAGCGGTTTTCTCAAGGCCGATCAGATAGATGGCGTTGGGTGGGCCCTGTTAGCTAGGATAGGCTGGTTTGTAGGTTTGTTCATATTGCTAATAACTAGTATTAAGTTAAGCAATTAATAATGATGTAGATCGAAAGATAGATTGATAATTTATATAAACTATGTTACACAATTTACAATACGCTGGCTTGCATGCGTAAGATCCTGGTAATAAGATAACCATTAACATGTATGGTACCGTTAGACGACAGGTGTTTCTTAACATAAGGAGGATTACCGAATTGTTTTATCTTATCTTTTAACAATGGAAAGAGCAAATATGACTACAGAAATTCTTTTATGTAAATTAACAAAGTTGAAACCTTAAAACACACTTTTTTGTTGTTACCTCTCATTGATTATTAATGTAACATTTATATGGTGTGCAACTATGGTGGAAAATGACGTATTCAATATATTTAAACTATTTCGCAAGTTTATTAAAGTTAGTCACCTCTGTGGTCTAGCGGTTCAGTTGTTGGACTTGACTGCATGAGGTCCCGGGTTCGAATCCTGGGTCGGGCAACCAAAAGAAAATTGGATATTTCCAATTTTCTTATAAAAAAAAGTTGCTCGGGATTGGATATGATGTGCCCGGTTGGAGATAGGCTTGCCACCTATGACATTGTGGGACTTAGTGTCTTCGGCTAGTCGTGGGTACGCTGGTTGTGCCTCTGCCTACCATTTCGGGGATATGGGCGTGAAGATACTTTTATTTTGTTCTTTAATATAGAATATCTTAGCAGTCAGTATAAAATGTACTCTGTGTTCTTGATTCTTGACATATTTATACGATTTGTTTATAGGTTTTTTTTAAGTTTTATCTTTTATTATCTAACATTTAACACTATTAGGAGAGCTAATCTCTAACAAGAGATAATATCTTACATCCAACCTGGGTTTACGTACGTAATGTTTTAGATGTTCTTTGTGGAATTTATTCGTATATTGATTTCTTTGATTTTTGTGACGTTATGACGATTGATTTTAGAAAGATAGTAGAATTAGAAGAATACCACTTTCTACTGGTGGTAGAATTCTGTGCAGGTAGTGTTCCACCACCTTATCTATTTGTCACGCCATAATGTCAATGTTTGGTACTGTCGTGTTCCCTGCAACATTACAGCGACGCATGTATAACATTTATGGTGTCTATAGGTGAAGGTGTTATTAAACTTTTATTAGTCGCTGTCCTTTTTTTTATTCCAAAAAGCGTCTACCACTGTAAAGGATATAAAATTTCAAATTTGTACGGTTTGAATATAAATATAAATATAGTCTGAATATGTCTAAGTTAAAGGGCTATCATGTAAGTAACCTGTTAAGTTCTTTGCCTGCAGGTACTTTGTACAAGTATCCGAAGGCCGGTCGTTGCATTGGGGAGATTGTTTACTGTTCTGTTCCAATAAACAACTAACCTTACAACATTCTGATATTACTATACCGATTAAATATCCTTTGTATAATGCGACAAATGACATTTTCTCAATTTCGTCCAGTCTAATTTAAGGTCGGGA
>NJDC01003590.1:164214-191177 GCA_002245475.1 Calephelis virginiensis
GTACTAGATATTGTTGTGGTCCATGCCGCAGAGAATGCTAGCCAGTTGATAAGAACACGTGACTTAAAAGCTTCTAGTTGTTCGCTTACGACCAATATTAATAATCAATCTTAATCCAAAACGTGCTGTCCAAGATTGATATTTTGATCCATTTTTATGTTATCGCTTGCCAATAACATATCTGTGGACAGGATAAATATGGCGATTAGGTATGGGATAGGCCGCCGGATACGCAGCTATCCAGATTGCTTGAAATCATTTAGATTGAGATACATTATTAACATTGGCCGATACTTATGAAAAGCCATTCTGTGACACGATCGGTCTCGATCCAAAGATACAAGATAAAAATTATGTAATCTATATGCATCTCATAATAAAACGTAATGAAGCTGCTGAAGGTGAGCTTTCTCTAACACGCCCAGTTGACTTAATCAAATCTATATTATTGTAAAAATTATCATATTTTATTCAAATTACTATCTTTTTTTTATTGATATCGAGCAAATTACCATGCAAGTTGTATAATACATTGTATGACATAAGTAATAAATGAATTCAGAATAATTTAGTTTATATAATCATTTAATCAAAATAAACAAAATCAAAACATTCGCAAGAATGTTTAAATTCGTTTTGTTGTTAATAAATATGTTTTAAAATATTTTTTAACTGTGATGTGTAATTTTTAAAACGATACTCATATACAATTTTAATGCACGTTTTGGTACAGATTAGCATTTTTGAATGTGTGAGTATTGTGAAGTCGTCGATGTATGGTTTATTTTAATAGATATTTTTTGCTAATGTAAATGTCATAGCAAATACTATATTCTTGTTTTGCCGTTTCTTCTCCTGACTGGCTAGGTTTGAAAACGGTGTGTGTATGCGTGTGTGTATGTATCTATCTGTGACGTTATAATATTTAAACGGATGGACCGATATCTGATTTGTTTAAAAGTTACTTGCTTTGTTTGCTACAAAGCAAGTGTTTTTTTGTATTACAAAAAAAATAATTAAATCTTCGCTAAGGCAAAAATGTGTTAGAATTTTGTACGAAGCTAGCTCGTCACAGAAAAAGTTTCGAAAGAATTTTGGTTTAATTTTCACTATTTGAAAGGTAAAAGTTTAACTAACAGTATAAGTAGTATTGTATTAAGAACGGTGTCAGGAGAGTGAAGATATTATCTTTATTTAAAGCAAAAGATAATTTGCACTTGATACAACTGAATAAAAATGTGCTGTTTTTCACTGCTGTAGTTGAGTGATATAAAGTAAAGTATCTTCACCCCCATATCCCTGAAGAGGTAGGCAGAGGCACAACCAAGACCACAACCAAAAGAGGTAGCCGAAGACAATTATAAGTCCCTCAATGTGATAGGTGGCAAGCCTATCGCCAACCGGGCACATATCCAATCCCGAGCAACGTTTTTTTATTAGAAAATTTGAAAAATCCAATTTTTCTGTTCCGTTGCTCGACCCGGGATTCGAACCCGGGACCTCATGCAGTCAAGTCCAACAACTGAACCACTAGACCACAGGGGCGATGAGAGTGATATACGTTGAAAAAAGTTCTCTGCCAAATTACCAAGGCAGCTTATAAGAAACAAACGACCTCAGTGTCGGTCCGGTGTAGACTGCCACCCTGCCTGGTAGCAGCGTCATTACCAACAAAACCACTGGTAGAGTGCTCCATAACTTTACCTATTCCTGCTGCCATAAGTAGGTTCATTGTATGTTCCGGTTCGGAGGGTAGGCTAGTCGGTAGACTTGCAAAATTGGCTTAACACTCCTGCCACAGGGCAGTGACGTATGCACCACATCCATCGTGTCTGTGGGAGGTTATCTCTTACCGTAAAGGGTGACGTGTTTGTTTTCTGTGATTTCTCTCTTTAAATCGCCTCTCCTCTTTATCGCCTCTGTGGTCTAGGGGTTCAGTTGTTGGACTTGACTGCCTGAGGTCCTAGGTTCAAATCACGGGTCGGACAACAAAAAGAAAATTGGATTTTTCCAATTTTCCAATAAAAAAAACGTTGCTCAGGATTGGAAATGTGCCCGGTTGGCGATAGGCTTGCTACCTATCAGATTGTGGAGTGTTTTTGGCTAGTCGTGTGTGTACTGGTTGTGCTTTTGCCTACCTATTCGGGGATATGGGCGTGAAGATAGTTTTTTCTTTCTTTAAAACAAACATCTTGATCCATAACTAGATACATTTCTGCAATGAATTGTCCGAATTGCATAGCTGAAACTTTTCTGTTTATAAATGATTTTTAAGCGATAACACAACGAATAAACATAAACACGGATCTTCTGAACGTGAGAGACGATTTCAGATTATAGACACCATAGATGTGATAGGTGTACCGCTGTTTGTGGCCGGGATGTTAGACTTTTAATATTAATAGTAAATTTTAAATGACAGTATTGGTGAAATGTGTTACTTACGGCAATAATTTAGTTTTGCTGTCTATACACCGAGTGTTTAATAAGTTTTTTAGCCTAAGTAGCCTTTTATTCAGATTTGAGAAATGCAATTATTTTCAGAAAATTGTACGTTTGTACATTTCACTGGAGAAGACCTGCGGTGGGTCGCTAGTTATACATAAATTAATTAGCTCTGAATATTTGTCATGAGAAACATTTGTGACTGCAAGTCATGTGTTATTGTGGTACAGGCATTAGTACACAAGAGATAAGTATGACAAACGATTGCGAAATTCCCAGGAAACTTGCTATCAGTGTTTCATCTTGGAGCTTGGCAGATGTCGCTAGAAAGTCCGTGACACCATGATCTATTAGATAATTCTTGCAAGTAATTCGTAATTGTCTATGGGTACGATAATTTATAGAAATGACTTGTAAATAGTTAATAGTTTTGCAATGGTACTCGTATGGGCTGTTAGTGATTACGATCTCGATCAATCATTTTGAATATGTACAATAAGCAACGCAAAAATCTGACTTTGTACTTGAAAGTATTGCAAGGATTAGCTGTTTGCGTTGCCTGCTATACGACCAGACACAAATTTAATGCAGGAATTGATAGAGCTCGTCTAAACTGACATGTCGCGCATCACTTCTTATTTAATTTTTAAAGCTATGTTACTGGCAATATTTTAAACATCTTAACTGTATCATTGTCATTTTTTTTATTGCAATCTGCATGTATAGATCGGTCTAGTTGATATCGTAAAAAATAGTATTGAAAAAAAAAGCCCGCTGAGTTTCTTTCGCCGGATCTTCTCAGTGTGTGGCCGAAATTCTGATCCGGTGGTAGTTTATAAGAATGTCGACGCGCACAAGTACGTTTGCTTGTTTCACGTGGGTAAGATTTTTCTGATTCTGGTCAACTGTCAAATATTGACATCCGCAATGCTCTTTGTTTAAAGAAATGCTACAAGTATCATATTGTACGGAACAAAACGTCTGCTGTGTCTTGCGCTCGGACAATTTATAAACTAGTTGAACAACAAATCCAAAAAAATGTTTTAACGAGCTATTCGTATAGGTACGTATTTTGAATAACAAAATTTTGTAACATTAAAATGATTTGTATACGCTAAGTTCCCAATTTAAGACGGCAATCAACTTTAATATACTGAAGCTTTATTTAAGGGTAAGGCAAACGTGGATGGATTTCTCTTACATTATGAACTACATGTTTATAGAATCCAAACATGGCACCCTCAAGCTAACATTGTAAAATAAGTTAATTTATCTATTCTACTATTCGAAACGGAACTTCTAGCATTGTATTCGACAATTGGGAATGTTATCTATTCTACTATTCGAAACGGAACTTCTAGCATTGTATTCGACAATTGGGAATGTTTATGTTATGGAATGTGATATTGTGAATGTGATAATAAATAAGAAGAACGTTGCAAAACGTAAACCATTTTATTTATAAACACATAAGTTGGATTAAATTAGGATCAACCTGGGACTAAAGTCCTTATTATACTTAATTTTACATTGACGTTAGTCCATGTTTATTAATAAGATGTGTAGAGTTCGAAAAACCAGAATTCTAAAAATAGAAACGTCCAGCATTGTCGCATTCCAGTTTTAATATGGCGTATATTTTATGCTATTTGGCAATCAATCTTTCAAAATATAAAAGAGCAAAAAATAATATTCATTTGTAAATAGCGAACAACTGCCGTGACTAACTACATAATACCCGGACTAATAAGTATAAAATATCCGATGATAATCTCCTTAAGCTTATTTTTACACTATGATCAATCTTCATTTAAAAACAGTTACACAGATAATGTAACTGTCGGGGTATTTAGTATAGAGGCATGAATGAAGTTCTGTTCAGGCGTTATCTCCACGGGCTGTGCGTGGGCCGACTATTCCTATAGATAATCCTGATAGCCTTCATTAATATCAAGCTCTATTTCCTTAATGGTGTTCCAGGGTACGAGAGGGTATTTGTTACAGCTAATTTTGTAATATCGTTTGGAGCTGGTACTATTAATTGTTTCTTGTAACTTTGTAACCACGTACTGCGAATGGTTCATGTTACTGTAAGGTAATGCGTTTGACATATTTTAGAAGACATATCAGTTGTGTGTTAGCTAATAAATACAATTCTACAAGCTTGTACCTGTTAGTGTAATTAATAAATTAATAAATAATAATATCGCCTCTGTGGTCTAGCGGTTCAGGCGTTGGACTTGACTGCACGAGGTCCCGGGTTCAAATCCCGGATCGGGCAACAGAAAGAAAATTTGGGTTTTCCAATTTTCTCATAAAAAAATGTTGCTCGAGATTGGAAATGTGCCCGGTTGGCGATAGGCTTGCCACCTATCACATTATGGGACTTAGTGTCTTCGGTTAGGCGTGGGTGCCCTGGTTGTACTCTGCCTACCTCTACGAGGATATGAGCGTGAAGATACTTACTTTTTTAAATAAAAATTTATCCCCGCACAAGTAATAAAAATTGAATGTTGCCTCACGTCGTTGGTCGAGTGGCTAGCGTACACGTCTAACTACACCGACTAACCGCGAGGCTCAAGTTCGATTATTGACAGGAGCAGACATTTGTGTGATGAAAATATTTTTATGCCCATATTTCCAAAAGAATTACTACCAGAACATGGCACCCACGACTAGCCGAAGACAATAAGTTTCACAATAGCACATAACCAGTCCGGAATTAAACGTTAAATAAACGTTGATTTTATTAGAAAATGCTCGATCTAAGGTCCCCCTCATGAAGTCAACTTCAACAACGGTCCTCTAGACTAATGTTTAAACTCGATTGGCGTAATGGCTTACTTGGAAACTAAAACTACTAAAATGATTTGCTGCTATAATTTAAATACTATACTTTTAATGGGTTAAAGCTAGACCTCTAACTTGTAGCTTTGAAATAAAGTACAGTGCAACATCTCACCGGTACCAATGCCAATTCAAACACGCGTCTCCCATGACATACATAATGTCTGTAGCGTATAAAACTCTATTCTTTAATCTTAAACTGTTCTTAGAATTCATTATTGCCAAACCAGACCACGGGTTCGACATAAGAAGAAACTATTTTGAAAATAAAATGATTGATTTTTATTAAACCTCTTCTAAAAAATCTTAGTATCTTCACGCCCATATCCCTGAAAGAGTAAGCAGAGACACAACTAGGGTATCCACGACTAGCCAAAGACACTAAGTCCCACAATGTGATAGGTGACAAGCCTCTAGCCAAACGGGCACATGTATCCAATCCTGGGGAACGTTACTTTTAGTAGAAAATTGAAAATATACATTTTTTAATTTTAATTTTTAAAAACTTGAAACCGATTCCTCTACAAAATTATGCACAGATAATTGTTCAATTCAGTATACTTACTAAAATTATCTAACTATACATGAGGCGTGCCTCTTTGTAAACTCTAGAATTTAGCAGAATAAAATGCGAGAAGACCAAATTTAACAATGAGCTTTTAGTTATTGAAATCTTTTGTATGAAACTGGCTGCTACGAAATACGACAACGGTAGAC
This sequence comes from Calephelis virginiensis, assembly GCA_002245475.1. Classification (NCBI taxonomy): domain Eukaryota; kingdom Metazoa; phylum Arthropoda; class Insecta; order Lepidoptera; family Riodinidae; genus Calephelis; species Calephelis virginiensis. The sequence goes on from NJDC01003590.1 coordinate 170,224, forward strand.
AACATGTGACATCAATAATAAGCAAGGCAGTGATACCAATCACAGGAAATGGTTAAAATACAGACTGACTGAGTATCTCACTTAAAAAAATTAGGTGGATATATTACTAGCTTATTTCTTATTTTGTTTGTTACAGCAAATGTCAAGGTTTAGGGCAAGTAGATTGAAGGTCCTATTATAAATAAAATTACTCGTTGCCAGTCCTAGCTTCGCTCGGATGGCATTTCTTATCATTATAAAAAATAATAATTGGAGTATTACCATTAGAATATACATAAATTAAAATGTAAGCTACCCTATCTTACAAGTTGGATTAAACTGCATACAGTGCGCAAATTGGTGCGATGGACTCCTAAACTTCTTCACCGATTTCAATCAATCGGTGAAGAAGTTTAGGAGTCCATCGCGGACAAACAACGTGATACGTAATTTATATGTATTAAGATTGAGGTATGCTTGTTGAGTTCGCTTGGGTTACAACCCTAACTAAAACCACAGCCGTAATATCTACAGATTATTTTACTGCTTAAGGTTCTTAAAAAGACAGTATTGATAAAAGTTCTCCTTCTTCTTTTGTAAATATATAGTAAATATATAATTTTTGCTAATCTCAAGTTAGTTAATTAGTTAGTTCTTATACAGTCATAAGTAATTACTATGTACAAAGTCATGTCAGGTCAGGGTCTTGATTAAAGCGGCAGCCTCGTTACTCAAGCTCATCTAGGAGATTTGACGGCAGCGAGGAAGTAGACGATATACTAATTTCTTCATGATTATTTCATTTGTGCACTTTCGCTGAACAAAATTAATCTAATTCCCACCCAAATTAACTATTTTCACTCAATATAAACGCGAAATTCAATTATAATGAAAAAATTTACAACCACCTTCATTCACGATGGCGTCAAAACTCCCCCATAATAAAGTTTAACCCATTACAGCATGGCGTCCGATAAATCGGACGTAAGTAAATCCTACTTTTTGGGCAGAAAAAAACAAATAATTGGCATTTTATGCTTTTTAAACGCAAGTTGAATATTTTTGCTATAATAGAAACACCATTTTTTTTCGATGGGTGACATATACCGAGCTACGTTTGACGTTTTTGAAAATAGTCGGTCACGGTTGGTCTGTTTTGCGAAAAGGGTGAGTATTATTATATTTTTTTTTCGTAAAATTTTAGCATATCCATATATAAAATCTATTTTCCTAGTTGCCGACATGTATATCTTTGTAAATATAAGCTTTATTTGACCTGAGAACTGTTGCATTATTTCCTATGTGCATTATTTTGATAGCGTCCGATATATCGAACGCTATGCATAGCGGACTCTGATGTGTGGTATATGCTTGATTTTTACAGTTTGTAGTTGCATGAAATATTATAGGCTATATAATGCGAAGATAAGAATGAGAGCATGGAAAACTATATTTACGTCAAACCACCGTTTGAAAGTATGAAGACAGTGACAGGCTTGATGAAAAACATGATGATGAACATGCTACAAAGTGGATGTGAACTGTAGCTTTTTCAGATAAATAGAGATGACAGAGTGCCGTCAACATCTTCGGGTCATCAGTCATCTAAAAGTGTTTTCTACGCATCGCCATCAAGCAAAGAAAGTGACGACAATGTACCACTTTTTTCACGAAACGAATGCTGTAATCCTCCTCAGAAGGCTCAGGCTACGCAAAACAGGACAATTTTGTGGAAAAAACAAGAAACTAACTTTATATGTACTGAATTTGAAAGGCAGCTAGCATCAGAAGGAAGCCATTATTGTGAGAACCCTTGGACAACTTCAAGCTATTATTTTATAAAGATTTAGTAAAACTAATTGTTGATCAAACAAATACGAGTATATATGCCGGCCGGGGTCCGCTGCTAAATAATCTCGATGAATTATTCCGAAAACATTACACTCTCGACGAACACTGCAGTATTGACGAATGTATGATTTCGTACTATGGCAATCATTACGCTAAGCGGTTTATCAGAGAAAAGCCGATAAGGTTTGGGTATAAGAATTGAGCTCCATGTGCAAGCACTGGTTGTATGGTGGCATTAAATTTATACACTTGATAAAGCTCAGAGAAAAGAAATTTTGGATTAGATTTGGATAGGTTTGTCTACCTTTTAGACATGTCGATGGTGAACAGCTAATTACTAGCATTAAAAATGGGTGCAATAGAGACACAGAATTTTTATTTGCAATTCAAAGATATGTGGCCCGAGGCTTGCTATCTCCTCACTCATGCCAAAGACCAGCCAAACTCTTATCCACTACACTGTACGATCGCCTGTACAAATCAGTATGGGGGAAAATCCAAATTTAATTGCTTGGTATGCAATACTATGTAATGGGTTCTTGGTCATAAAAATACTGATGATATCATTTGATCAGTTTTCTAATAAATTTTCATATAAAAGCTAGGGTTTTATTTCTACTAATAAGTCTTTCAATTGACTTACAGGTCCACAGTGCATAGCGTCCGATATTTCGGACGGGTCGTAAAATCCAAACTAAGCCGCCAGGTGCTGTTTTTTGCTGACTAAATACTTAAAAGCATCACAACTGTCCATTATTTTACATAATCATTGATTTAATTAAAATAATAAACTTTATGCTGTAATGGGTTAAACCAAGGAGTATAAATTTTCTTTCTTGATAAATGTTAAAAAGGAAGATTCAATTCACTCGAGTGAGTCTTAACTCAGTCCGTTTTGTCTCCGGCAGCTAGACACTAAGTGGATTCTCGTGTCGTCTCCCACTGATCAGTTTATTGCCACAACTTTAATTTATTTAATGGTGTTTCATTTTGTAACATTGTGTTGTACGATACTTAATTAAATCATAGTTACGAGCTCGAGAATATTTTCAACTCCCAAAGTAAAAACAATGTCATAAGTTTGACGTGTTTGTGTATGTGTGTTTGTGTTGTATGTCATAAACTTGACGTGTTTGTATGGTTCGATATCGATGTATATTTTTTCGTTTGAAAGCTGTCCTGGTAGGTTTCGTTATTATTATTAATTTTAAGATATAACATAAAAATGTTTATGTTACATAATAATAAACAAATGTATTACAGCGGATAGTTCAGTAAGTACAATATGCTCATCTGATGAAGGATTACAGATGAAAATACTAAGTTATAAGGTCCACTCATTCTATATCTGGTTTAGCTATTTAGGGCTATGATATTGTAAATGATTTTTATCTTGTTGGTCTAGGACTTCTATGTAAAGTAAACCATCTGCCTCTCTGCCTGGTAACTTGTAGAAGGTGAGCATATTAAATTACACGGGTCATCACCAAAAAGTGATGTGCAGCAGCTCACCCGTGTTGATCTATCGCCTCACTATTTTAATATACCGTAGTTATATTATAACTTAACTAATCAAATAATAAACGAGGAAAAGAAATACTTTACAATTTACACGCCGAAAAACTGCTAAAACCGACTTCAATTTCTTTTGCATATAAAATTAACATCAGTGACGGAGTCAATTCAATACGCATTATTAATTGTAACTCAGAAACAATTTATCGAATCTTGATGAATTTATATGAACTAAGTACCTTATAATTTTATGGCTTGTTTAACAAAAAGAAACATTAAAATCCATTCATGACCCACAGAGTGATCTTGTAAAAATATGCACAAAACATTGCAATCGAATTGAGAATATTCTCTAAGAAGTCGTTATGTTAGTGCCAGATGTTAGCGAACTATTACACGGTTCCACCAGGAGCTGGCAAGCGACAAAACGTGGCCACGTGATATCTACCATCACAGACTTTTTCTGAATAGGTGGTAGAATTTCGCAGCATCTCGTCCGGATTGGTACCACTGCCTTACTTATTCCTGTTACCATAATGTCAATACTAGCCGTTTACGTATTCCGGTTCGGAGGTTAAGGTAGTCGGCAAACTTACTTTTGCTCGACGCTTAATATCCCGGCCTCAGGTTGGCATGCACTATTACCACCTTTGGCGTCTCTAGGCGACGGGAATTTCTCATCATCAGGAAATCTCATTGTTCGCCTTCTAATATCATAAAAAAGGGAAAAAAGATGTTACAGGAGCGTCACTGTCCTGAGGCCGGAATAAAAGGTTTATTGTGCAACTCTAACGGCTAACCTATCCTTTAGATTAGAACGTGACAGAGTCATAAGCGGGAATAAGTAAGGTGGTAAATCTCTATTCAGACAAGTTCCTGCACGGCAGTCTACCACCGGTGGTCTTCTTGGTAATGACCTATACTTAACCAGTGCTCGCCTCTTAAGAGCTGCCTGGTAGAGAGACAGATGTCTATTTTACTCAGCAGACTCGGACCAACACGAGACAACTTCGAATTCGGGGGATTTTTTGATGTTTTTATTTAAAAAAATAGTGTTTTTTAACTCTATTAAAAATGTTTTTTTGGTTCAAAACGCTCATTTTAGCATAAAATCAAAACAAATTTAAATATTTTGAAATGTGCTTGAAGCTATTTTTAGGAACACAGCAAAAAAATGTCTACATGCAAGGAACCAAAGCGATTTTAATAAAAAGTGGAATATAAATGAGATATTCATCAGAAATGTAAAGTGGTTTCGTTGTGAGGAATTTGCTAGATTACGCGCAGTCGCAGTGACATGGCGCTGACAACCGGTCCGCCATTTTGGTTGTTTAATGCTTTATATTAATGGTTTATATTGTATCATGTATTTTTGATGTATTTTATTAGCCATAAAATCGGTTTTGTATTAAATTCACATTAGTCTTTTCATATCTGATATACAAAATGTATTTTACTTAAAGTTTCCGATTTTCTGTTTGAATAATAAATCCATTTATTTGATCGAAACATCAAATATATGGATGTGAAAACTCTATCGCCCGTTAGTAGACGATCGAGTAACTTAGATTGCTAGATTTTCCACTAATGCTGACTGCAATAGGTGGAAAAGCGGCATTGGTAGAGAGTCTGCAGCGGATTTCCTTGTTCGTAACACAATCTTCCCATTAAGCTTTAAAATCAGTGCTAGCATTGCTGCGGTTTGAGAGGCTGAATGCGTAAGTATGCTTACGTACGAAAGACGCTCATCTCAGCCTTCGATTGGCAACGCATTGACATCTTACATAGGTGACGTTTATTTGTTAGCATCAGTAATTTCTCGGCTTGTTTATCGTCCAATATAATTAAGTTTTATATATTAGAGAGTAAAAAAAGTAAACAATTCAAAAAGGGTATAAAAAGGTGTAAGTCATTGATATAATATCAAGTTATAAAAAACTTAGCCAATGAGAACTAGTTGCATTATTTTTAAAAAACTTCATACATTTTCTCTTGACCAGTACGACATTGGCTTTCTAATTCCCACAATAAACGCGTTTTTATCGCATGTGCTTTATTAATATGTATGTGAAATATGCTTTTCCTAAGCGAAAAATATTTCTCTCGTTACATTTTGTACACGATTTTCGTAATTTTCGTACGTTCTAAAATATGTGATAATTGTTATGGCATAAAAACCTCGCGTTATGCAGTTTTAAATAATCTTAAAGCCGTAAATCGTAAGTTGCACGATTTAAACGCAGCTGTATCATAATTTTAATCATATTTGTTTTTTCGGATTTATCCCAGCATCGAACAGGGTAATTATTATCTAATATTGAAAATAAGAAAGAAGGCGGGCCGTCTCAAATTTACCGGAGCAACTAGTAAAACAAAAATAAAACAACTACGAAAGCCAAAACATTTATTTTTTTGTTACACTCTTGTGTAGTAATAGAACACTATTACTACACAAGAGTATAAGCTTTAAAAAAAATAAAATGTAACTTTCAGATAGTTAATAGCATCGCAGAGTGGTAAAATATAAGTTTCATAACCTAACTGTAATGTCAAATTACTGACTCTTAGACGAAGATTGACGCTGCCCTAATAATAGGCCATGGTGAGATATCAATAGCTAACTGTTTTTTGATTATCAGATGAAGTGGGGGTTAATTATCAATCAAGTTGCTTTATTACCTGCAAGTGCATTTCCATTCTTAATCCAAGGTACTGTTACTTCCACGGAAATTATTTGATGTATTGTTGCTTCGGATTGGTTATGCTTCTTCAGAATGGCATATCATTGGAAAGATTTATACTCTGCCTTTTGTATTATGAAAAACCAATTTCAATCTGTATTAATAACTGCATGTGATTAGCTTTGCCGTTTTGTTGGCTTTTGTGAATATTTTATCGTGCGAACTCAATATTGAAATAGAAAATTGATTCGGAAAAAGGGGCGATGGCATAAGAATCAGCTTGTATATCGTATTACCATAGTGTTTTTTTTTATTAAACAAAAGGAAGAGTAAAAATATGTTTCGACACAGACCTCTTGTTACAGACCTTCCAGACTTCAAATAATTGTCATTTTATGATGCAGGTAATAAGACAATAAATATTTAAATACATTTTAACAGCAGAAAAAGACATATGCATCTTCAAAATAATTAAAGAGCAGTATATTGTATTTTATTATTTTCAATCCCTTTTTTATTTTATATTATGTACGTTGAGAACCATTATACTAAGTTATTTTATTTATAAACAACAGTTATAAAACTTATGGGCTGTTGTGATTTATGTAATCGCAACTGAAATCTATTATTTTTTTTGTGATTTTTATTACCTACGTTTAGAAATCTATATATTAATACGTGATGTCAAAACTTTGGACCCCTTTTTACGAAAATTGTGCGGACGCAGGAGCATAAAATTTGGCACACTTATAGCTTTTGGGTAGGAAAAGTACAGTACGCATATATTTTCAATAATAATGCTTATAAAATGTATTAAATCAATAAATAAAACATTACACACACTACCATGCATTTGGCACACACAAACAAATATATTGATCATAACAATAAAAGATCACAAATGGCGCACTAAAAAGTTTGAAAACAAAGTAGTTGGTCTTGAGAAATGAAGATGGCGTTCTTGTCAACAAGATATTGAAATTAGTTATGGTTGAGTTTCGACCAATGCGCGGCCACTAGTTAAAATAAATTACTCATCGGAGTTTTGAGGAATTAAATTCCTTAAGCATGGATTTGCTCTTTGCGTAATCATTTTGTAATCAGAAAACGGTGAATGCACTTGCGAATATCATTGTAGCACGTCCGACTTTATTAACGGCGCAATCACGAACTCTGCCCACGTTTCACAACTTTATCCCAGAGTTGGTAGTCTGAGCATCAATCTAGAAAACTATTCAACGATAATTTTAAAAGGTCACTGTTTTTTTAAGATTTGCAACAAAAAAAATGAAATAACCACTACCACAGTACGTCGAAGATTTCATGGTATATGGTAGGGTAGGATTATAGGGTTTGCTACCTGCATACAACATAAGGCATAGCATCTTGGCCAGAAGATAGGTTACGCTGGTCTCTTATCATCAGCAGAATGCTTATTCACCATATAAAAATAAGCTTCTTATATTGAATTTGTGCATATCGATTAGGTACTTAGTAGCGACCAAGATCCTAGCAAGTTAAAAAAAACTACTTGTCATTTTTTATATTTTATCATAGCTTCAAAATTGTTACTAATTTTTCGAATTTAAATAACTTAACATTTTGTTTGCTTTTGCAAATTGTTGATTTTTAATAATAACGAAATGAATATTCAAATTCTTACTGCATTGTAGGTCTCAGAGCAAATATGTGTACCGGGTATATATCTTCGGGAAATCCATGTTGCACATTAGTAAGAATGATCTCAAGTTTAGCTTCGTTAAAAATATTTTCCATTAAATCTAACGATCGAGTTACCGAGGAATCTTTTTCGTCAAATTCTATTTCATCAGATATGTTTTCTTTAACTACAATTACACCATTTTCGGAAAGTGATTTTGCACATCTTTTTAAAAAAGCAATAAGATCACAATCACCCAAGTGGCCCAGCACCCACTGACACCAAATGACATCATATTCTTTTTGCGGCTTGAAGAATTGAAGACCAATTTGATACACTTCTCCCAATTTATTATTGTCTTTTTCAAACAATTGTTTGACGGTGTTAATGAACTTTTGGTCTTGTTCCACTAAATCAATTGTCAGGAAATAAGACATTAATAGGTTCTTAGTTACCCTTCCGATACCCGCACCGCAATCTAAGGCCAGTTTGGTGCTTGGTGGTTTTTCAAGGCCAAGAATATTGTTTAGAAACTGCCGAGAGCCTTCAATGTCAACATCTGTAATGTGACCGTAGCCTCCTAGGACGCCATCTATTGTTGCTGGTACATGCGCCCAGTATGTTTCGGCATTTTTGTAAAATGATATTTTATTCGACATAATAAAATTTTATAATTTGCGTTCATTCATCAAAGTTTATTTTTCAATTCATAGAGTCAATATGAAATAGACATTGTATTGACTTTGTAATAATCATAGATTTAGTATGGTAATAATAAGTATTGTAACAGTTGTGACATATATATTTTTTATTATTTCGTAATAGCGACTAAGAACTCCTGGTTATTTTAATTTCAATCAATACACGTTGATTACACAAATATAGGAGAAGTGTAACTATTTGGAGAGAGAGTGAAATAGTATTCATATTAACTACTATCCCAAATGAACTCACATACAATTCGCGCAAAACTTTGATGTGCCTTGTGCGAAGTTTATACTGTAGTCTGGATGGTCTGGGGTAGTTGTAGATAAACCTGCAGTTCGCCTAAAAATAGTAGAAATTAATTGTATAAGAACTCCTTTTTTTCTGGCAACATGATAAGAACATGTTACAATCTCCGCTAGGAGTATATCAATTTTATAAATTGTTAATCTACAAAATTTCTACGGTTAGATTTCTTAACACCTTGTAAAAAGGTTTTTCGATTTTTGCCTTTTTTGATTTTGTCGAATTTTATATATAATTTTATATATTTTACATTTAAAACCAATGAATAATATTATTCGTAGTGGGACTCAAAAGTTATTGGCGTAGTGTTGAAAGATGTCTAACAAAATTTAACAAGAATTTAAGTAAAACAATAACACATTTTAAGATCAAATTTTCAATTATTGCGATTAAAATGTTTTTTGTCTTAGAATAATTTACTCCTAGCGTTCGTGTCAAAGTTGGTGGCATCCTCCTTTTTTGTTTACCCTTTTTGAATGAGCTGTATCCAAGAAAAAGAGACGAAGCACGTGTAAGAGCGAGTTTGAGCGAGGGAGCTATATGCTCCCTCACTTCCCCGCATTTGTTCCCGCATTTACTTAGAATTTTGAAGTGAGTTTTGCGGGAACTGAAAAAACATGCTAATCCTATTCCAAAGATAAATACATCTAGTTGTAAAAGAAGCAAACATTTTAAATTCTAAATAAATATTTTCATATTTTAAACAGGAAAAGTAACAACTTAGGCACGATGATCGCATTATTAAAATATTGGATTTCAGTGAACAGAATTCACTTAATCAATCACAAATAATGTGAATCAGACAGAAAGTATTAATTCCTGTGTGAGGAAATTTTTGAAGAAAAAGAAGTATTCTGAGTACGAGATTTTTTCCTAAAGTAATTGTTCCGTATAACTATTTTCATACTATCACATACAATTGTAATGCTTATTATTATGTAGTTCAAAGTTTTGAGTTTTTGTCAACCTATTACGAATATGTGGCATCATTAGGTTACTCACCTATCACATTATGGAAAGTAGCACCTTCGGCTAATAGTGGATACTTTTCGTCGTCGTGGGTAATCGTTTATTTCTGCCTACCTCTTCGGGGATGCAGGCTTGGTCCTTACATTATACATTACTTGTTACTCGTGTCTTGTCTTCAAAACTGTAAGCTGATGATTTACTGTAATTGTTTCAGGCACTAATAACCGCTGTGAACGAAACTCCCGAAGATGACATTCGAGATGCTCTGAAACATCAGACAGATCATCAGCTTGCCCTGGTGCAGCGGGGCCCAACTCTCGTCAAGGACACCATCGCCTTCAACACTACAATCACCACAGATGACACGGTGCGTATTTATATTTAGGTAGATTAAATTAAAACTAGCAGCTCCATCTGTGTCGAATCAAACTTTTTTTCTTTCGTTGATATATAGTAGGTTATTTCGTTGATGGTCGCCTCTGTGGTCTAGCGGTCCGGGTGTTGGACTTGACTGCATGAGGTCCCGGTTTCGAATCCCGGGTCGGCCAACTAAAAGAAAATTAGATTTTTCCAATTTTCTAATAAAAAATGTTGGTCGGGATTGGAAATGTGCCCGGCTGGCGATAGGCTTGCCACCTATCACATTGTGGGACTTAGTGTCTTCGACTAGTCGTGGGTGCCCTGGTTGTGCCTTTGCCTACCTCTTCGGGGATATGGGCGTGAAGATACTTTTTTTTTATTTCGTTGATGTAAGATGCTCTTAAGACATTTTCAATACAAAAAACATGTAAGTGAAAAGACAAGAACAAGCATGCGGCTCTTACTGCAAGTGAAAGCCGTGGCCTATAAACGACATAAATGTTAATGATGCGCTGCTCTCCTATGAGAATGTCTACTACCTACCCTCCAGACCAGAACATGTCACTGTCGTCGTGGCGGCAGGAATAAGTAAGGTCCCTTATGCGGGCAAGTTGCTGCAAAGCATTTTATCACCAGTGATCTTGTTAGTAATGACCCATTTAACATACAAATGTTCGCAATCTGCACCAGGCTTAGAGGCAGGTGGCATATTCTACACAGGGGATATGTACCAACACGGGGGAAAAGTGAGACTAGTAGTTTAAACTTTAAACTATCCTAACAAAATTGGTCATTATGACAAGTGTCCAAGCTAGTATATGCTTACCGATTATTATTTTGAAATAATTTATGAAATGGTAGCTAATGTTACATAAGTAAATGCAAAAACATCACAGGATTAACTAGATTGAACTAACTCCAACATACTAATTATGTGATTGGAAAATGTATTTTAGGCAACTGTACCAACTAATAAAAAATAAAAATATACGTAGGTGTAATATGGTGCAACAGTTCATCCGGATTGGTAGATACTACTGTCATACCTAATCCTGTCGACAAACGTACTTGCGCTTTACTTTTAATTTTTAATTCCGATTTCTGTACACGGTGCAAATAAAACTACACTTGCAACATTGTATTGCGTAATCGGTTCAAGTGTATATCGATAATTAAAAGGCAAACCTAAACGACAAATTTAGATTATAGTGATTAAAATGAAGGGCAAGAGTAGCGCGGTTTGAATAAAACACTCATTTACGGCAATTTTGTCGTTTTTTTCTTTGGTTTGTTGTCCTTTGTGCTTATTGTTAAAAAAAGGCTAGGCAATTATAAAAAATAATAAACGGAGATAGCAAAAGCCATTCCTAAAAGCGGAATACATTAAAATTTTATGAATTTTAATTCACAGAAGGAGCTGCGAGCTCTTCGCCCAGATGGTACGATAGTAACAGAGACTCGGCACACTACCGAGCAAGAGAGAGTCTGCGACGAGGAGCTGCCTGAAGAAGAGGTAAATATTCTAATAAAAATAATCTTGTTAGGGATATGACGTTACAGATGTAATAAGTATCCAAAATTATCCAATATTCCTTGACGCAAAAGTACCACCTCGTGTCAAGGATAGTGATCATGGTGTTGAATATTATACAGATGACATTTTGCAGGGTCGATCAATCGCAAGTAACGAGAGTGTAGTAGAAGAAAAGAAAGGAGCTGAGCGTCGCAAGCGTGTGGACCTTGAGAAGTCCACGGACCTGATGGCGGGCGGGCTACGAGTGGCCACACAACTGCATTCACGGACACGCACTGAAGAAGGTACCCATGACAAATACTATCAGTAAAATTGATAATTTTGTTCATGAATTTTTAGCACCTCTTTGAGCCTAAACAACTTTGTAATATCTACGACATGGAAGAAGGTACCATTTATCGTTTCCAAAGTTACAAATATTTCATTTTTGCAATGTAGATCAATGAGAAACAAAAAATAAAATAATCGGCAATGTGATAGTCCTCTGTTAGTTTCTAAAAATGTGTGAATGGAGCGCGGAGTGGGCTTTTTCGAAGCAAAGTTTTGAGTCAGAGTGCTAGACTCGCTTTGCATAATTCTATGTTTATTCCGACGTTGTTGTATTGATAAATGCGGTCGAAATGAGAGCGCTACGGATAACCTGTGGTGTAATGTTTGCTGACCGCATTCGTAACAAAGATATTCAAAAAAGAGCGGAATTGAAATAATGCATTGGTATTGAAATGTGGAGGAAGCCATAAAGGTATGCAAGGATCGTAAGATTTAGCACTCGATACTCTCTGCTTACTCCGCAAGGAACTTGACGTGAAGATACGTATGTGTAAAAATACATAAGATCCTTGCATACTTGAAAGTTGAAGTTAACGGCATAATGGTGCTTTCTATACAGTTACAGACTAAAACTCCATTATTAGATTAAATAATATTTCAAAATATTAGTATACGCACATATCCAATCCTGGGAAACGGTATTTTAAAACAAAATTGAAATAGCACATTTTGTGTTGTTGCCTGACCCGAAGGTCCATCCCAGAACCTCACGAAGTTTAAGTCCAACGCCGATAAGGTGTTAGGTATGTGTAGAAATTTTATCATGGTTTGTTAAAATATGTAATATGAAATGATTTTTTTTTAGTTGAGAGAGACGGGCAACCTATAATGGACGATGATTGGGATAGTTTATCGGTTCGCATGCGACGACAGCGCCGTCTACGACAGAATGGTACGTTTATTTAAACTATTTTTAACTAAATCTAACGACATCTAGTAGAGAGTAGGCACACTGGTTTTTTAACTATCTAGTTTCTATTGACGGAACTACGACGTAAGCGTAGTTTTTATTTTGTTAGTCTATTCTTCGCTAGATGGCAGTATTACTAATTTAAAATAGCGTCACCTAGTATATATATACAAAACTATGTTGCTATGAATTTTATTAATTAGCACAAAATGTACTGTCTATCATATTTTGTGGTAGGTTCATATCACTTACTAACTAATGCTTAATAAAACTACCTGACTTGACTTTAAGCTCTGGTATGATTGGAATTGAACTTCAAAGATAAGTTCGTTTAATTCCTAATTATACTTTAAGTTTAAACCGAAGACGATTACCATACTTTACATAGCAGATAATTAGAGCAATAGTACAAAAAAAAGGCAATAGTTAATGAAAGGAATTTATTGATGCCTAAATACATATTATTATTTTCTTATTGTCACTAATAGAACTTTAACTTCTTTGGATGTCATTAACTAGGTATAGCATTAAAATATTCTTCATTTGAAGAGACAATTTCTCGATTATAATATTTGAAAAAAGCATTTGATTTAATACTCCAACCTGCGGCTTTGTTATCATCTTTACGCTAACGCCAGCTTTGTGAGCAGCTGATGTGGATGCATGACAGGTGCTGTGCGCTCCGAATACATTCACATCGATACCGCTATTGCACAGCATTATCTTAACCCATTGGCTAATTATCTGTGGGTCTACTTTGTGAAAAGGTTTTTTGATACTGAGAAAAAGATTATAGCTAGAATGTTCCCTAAGCAGCTGCATAGATTTTTCGATATACGCTTGTAAAGTTATGGCCGGGCATATTTTTTTTACTTTCATGAATAAATGGTAACTTTTTTTTTTAATGGTAACTTAATAAGAGGCTGATCTTAAGATCTTATCGAGACCATCCAGGCCATGACGTCTCGATAAGATCTGATACAATCAGTTTGTACTTTCATCACTTAATTTTATTATGGCAATGGCTAATAAGGTGACCAGCTTATGTGAAAGGTCTTTGAAATTGAATAAATGAAGTGTTTTCGTAGGGGTATATGTTTGATAGATAGTTCAACACTACATTTGTGTCCCTGGTTTTATTCTACTTGGGTTTTGGTGGGTTTAATTTAAAAGTTCCCTTTAGAAATCCTATTAATATTATAAATGCGAAAGTTTGTAAGTATGTATGTATGGATGTTTGTTACTCTTTCATGCTCGAATGGCTGAACGGATTTGTCTGAAATTTGGAAGACAGATAGATTGTGACCTGGATTAACATATAGGCTATTTTTAATCCCGATCGCACACCGGGTTTCTGTGAAAACGCGGGCGAAGCCGCAGGTAGCAGCTAGTTATTTATGACCACCTTGCCAAGTATAATAGACAGGGCAAATCTATGGGTGTTCATAGTATTGTAGCTGCCTCCGTTTTCAAAATTTTTTGTAAGAAAGTAAAGTAAAAGAAGTCGTAACTGTTGTTTTGACAAAATTCCACAAATTTTTACGAACAATTATATTAAGTAATAGTATTTTTTGAATATGAGGCCAATTTAATATCTAAAGCATTAAGCGGAGTACCTCGTTTTACAAAGGACTTCCTGATAGCCTCGCAGCCACTAGGATAAGGTTGTCGCTGTGTGGATGAGATTCCCAAGGCCGAGATGGCCAGTCTGGCACAACCATAACAATTTCATCTACTTTATCAATAATCATTTTTTAGAACTTTTAAGATGAGAAAAGGTAGGAAAACGTAAAATAGACTGTTGACCCGTTTCAAAGCAAAAGCGTCAATAATTTTTGCATGTGGGTCTAGTTTCAATGAAGCAAAGTTTAAATATTTACTATTTTGTGAACTTACAAATAGGTCAAAGTTTGGGGTACTCAAACATTTACTAATTTGTTCAAACACATAATTTGAAATTGACCATTCCGTGTCAATATTTATATTGCGTGATTCGCGATCAGCAATTATATTGACTTGACTTTATGTAAGAGGCGAATATATGTAGAGTCGAGCCTTGCACAGTTGCCATATTTTCCTAGCTTATAGTATTTAAGTGAGGGTATTGAATACGCCCCATTCTTTTAATATAGCATATAGTCGTAGTGTTATCTATTCTTAATAGTATATTACGATTAAACATATCACGAGCAAATATTTTTAGCCCATAAAAAGCGACCTCTAATTCTAATGCGTTAATATGCTAAGACGACCAACGGTTATCCCAATATCGTCCCGTTTAATTATTACCTCACGAAATTCCCCAACCTGTCAGACTTGAGCCAGAAATCTCAACAATATAGTTATTTCTATAAATTTTAAAGAAAGAAAAAATTTCGCCCCAGACAGGATTTGAATATAATTATTATCAGGGATATTTGAGAAAACTGTATCTATTTTGTTAATCCACCACATAAAATCAGAATTTAGATATGATGGCAAATAAATTTGTTTATTTTAATTGTCTGAATATGTTAAAGCTAAACAATTTTCATGTTCAAAGTGTTTTGTGAACAGCCATCCATATCTTACTGCTGGACAAGCAGATATCAACAATCCTATATATTCTGCAAATTTTCTGATAGTATTTTTATATATATATATATTTAAAAAGTGCAGTGATTGATTTTTAATACGTTGCTTTTTATCTTCCGGTCATATTCATAGTATCAAAAACAAATCCAAGGAATTTACAGTGTATCAGGGATCATTTTACTTTTCTTGACATTTATCACAAAACCTAATGATTCTTATAATTATTTTGTGCATTTTATGTTATAAAGACAGTCGTTATGACTTGTTAATACAGAAAAAACATATAAGTATTGAAATGATACAAACCCTAAGCTACGTAGATATTGTATTGCCGGTTTCAATAACTTCGTAAATACAAAAGGAGCTGTGCATAGTCCAAAGGGTAAAACATTGAATTCTAGCAACTGAGAATTCCCGTAAAACCTCAGAATTTTTCTGTGATTTTTTTTATAGATATTAAAAAATAAGCATCTTTTAGATCAACAGTTGCCATGTTATCATTAGTGCTCAAAATATTTAAAGCGGTACGGTGGTCTTCCATTTCAAAATGTTGAGGTTGTATAAATTTATATAATTATTTGAAATCTATACTAATTTTATAAAGAGGAAATGTTTAGCTTGTTGTTTGTTTGTTTGTTTGAACTGAATAGACTCCGATAGTTAAACTACTGGACTGATTTTAAAAATTCTTTCACCCTTAGAATGGTACGTTATCCCTGAGTGACATAGGCTTTGTTTCATCAAAATCGGTGCAGTTAAAGCCAAGTTACGCAGGCGAAGCTGCGTGAAACTGGCAGTTTAAAATAAACCTTTGTGTTCCGTCTGGCTTAGGGACGGTAATTATAGGTGAATAACATTGGTTTTCACTTGGGCTACTATATGTGGATATAAAACCCATTTGTAGCATTTCCACAACACATTCGTTTATTATTTCAGTTTATTTTTTAGATAAGTAACGTTCGGTTGGTATGGAAGACTGAGTAAGCAATTCGCAAAAGGGTATTTAACCCATGACAAAACGATATATTTTTGACAAAAATAGCCTAAAATCGTACTCGGGTTTTTAGCTAAGAGCATGAAAAATTTCATTGAGTCTGTTTTAGGCGTTTAGCCGTGAAAGCGTAACAGACATACAGATTAGTAATATTTTATTATAGTCTTTCTTAATTATAATATTAGTATGGATTAAACAGATATTTGGAACATACCAAAAAACAGGACCATTACTTATTAATAACGAGCCTTAAATAATAATCTACAATATTTAAATTATTAAAGCGTAGTAGTTGTGACCATTTTAGTAACTTGCAGGCCTTGGATCGTCTCGTTCCGCAAATCAAAACTTAGTTTAGTTTTAATTGATTTTATAACTTAATAATGTGACTATAGCTTTAATTGCACTAGGAAACAATTAATAACGGCGCATCAATAAATATACCTACCTATACCTATACAAAATTATATATAAATCACGGATCTAACAAAATCATTTATAAAAAAGTCACAAGCCGTAGGTAGAATAAAACTATATTTTATTTCTATACCCCGATGTCCTGTAGCTTACGGAACTAAGTGGTTTAATTGTAAATTATAAATAACTAGCGGCCCGCCCTGCTTCCCGCGGTTATGAAATATACATATAAACCTTCCTCTTCAATCACTTTATCTTTTAAAAAAAACCGCATCGAAATACGTTACGAAGTTTTAAAGATTTAAGCATACAAAGGGACTTAGGGACAGAGGAAGCGACTTTGTTTTATACTATGTAGTGATTATTACACGGCGCTACGTATTTTGTTACACTTCATTCATAAAATGGGGTTATATCTATAGTATTACTAGCCGACCCGGCCAACTTCGTATCGCTTGATATTAATAGCTACTAACAGTTTGTATGGAAAAAAATAAAGAACTATTTTTTCATTTTGCTGGTTTTCCTCTTCAAAAGACCCTCCTAATAATAACTAACACAAAAAAATAGCAAAATTGGTCCAACTTTGTAAGCATGATGCGATAAGGGAATGTCATTGTTAAACGCAGAGATTAGCTCCATCTAGTTTAAAAAAACAACTACTGTTACAACGACCTTGTGTTAAAAGGACTTGTTGTATATTATGTTTAGTGCTATTTTAACAAATAAACGAAAAAAGCCCGTCAATTTTGCATAGTAGTCACTACGTGTTTTTGTCCGAGTCTCATAAAAAAATTAGATATCACAAAGGCGGGAGTAACAACTCTTATCTCAAATTAATGTCGTAAAAATTAAATCGTGATATTATGTCATACATATCTTGATCCAGTAGCTCTCAGCCCACGTGGTATTGGAGATATATCGGTGGCCTTATTAAGGCAACATGGTGCGAATTTTATTAGCATCGGTTTTAAATTTCCAGCAAGTTATGGCTATGTAAAATACTACATTAATAACAAAAGGTGTTTGTCTATTATTGTGGAAATACAAAGTTGTTATAATTATGATCTTATAAGTGTAAATGCCCCTTTATGGTAATGGATGGAAAACAACGTTGTGCCAGATGTCTCAATTTCGTCTGGACGTGCCAATTTCTTATTTAAAATCAGGTCTGGCGCGGGCGTGGACATATAAAAAAAATATTCTAATCCATGATTTAATGAGATTCCGGGTTCGATTACCGGGTCGATCGGAAAAAGAAAATATGTTTATTTCAATTTTCTAATAAAAAAAAGTTGTTATGTTGTAAAAATAAGTTGATATGTGCCCAGTTGACGATAGGCTTGCCACCTTTCACAATGTGGGACTTAGTGTCTTCGGCTAGCCGTCATGGGTGCACTTTTTTTTTCGTTTATCATTCTAATTCGATACTCCCTTGAGTGTTACTATATAAAAAATAGCTATTTAGTGTTATAAATTACTACAAACATATACCCCAAGATTAATTTAAACGAATAATAGATTAAGCGGGACAATTCCAGTCATCTTTTTACTTCTTAACCGCCCCCGAAAAAAGGGGGTTCTCAATTCAACTGCATGTTTTTATATGTTTTTTTCGCGATTACTCCGTCAATAGCCTACCGATTTTGATGGTCCTTTTTTAGAAGTTAGGTTATGACTCCGAGGTGGTTTCATATTATTTTTTTTAACAAATAGAACATGACATACGTCTTTTCTGATTTAACTGTCATAATAATTATTATAATCTGGGACAATAATTATTAAAGTTATTTAGTTCCCGTTTAGGTAACCGTTTGGGATATTTAGGTAAAATGGACCATTATTTGAAGAAAATTGCCATATTTCAAAGAAATGCACTAAGCAGTTTCGAAGTTTATCATGATATTGGAACATACTTTTTTATACTTAACTACTTATATATACTATATTATATACGTTCTGTCAAAAAAGTATCGGGAATAGATTATTTGTTTATTCCATCCAAATTATTGTTTTTTATGTTAGATTGGCCCAACTATTTTGAGTTGTATGTCTTAGTTACATTAAATACTTTAATATTTAGTGTGTATTGCAAATTTCATATATGGACCAAATATTCGAGCAAAAAGTTTGTCCTAAAGTTTGCATTGCCAATGTAATTTTTCTTCAGAGTCAACGAAAATGTTACAGAAAACTTACGGCGAATCAAATTTATCAAAAACTCGTGCATATGAGTGGTACAAAGCATTCAAAGGCGGTAGAGATGTGATGGAAGTTTTGCCTCGGTCTGGTAGACTGAACAGAAACCGAAAAGACCACGACAGAATCGTTCGAAAGTCATTTTGAGTATTTTCTTGGAATGTCGCGGTTTTGTACAATCGAAAATCTTGCCGGAAGGGCTAACTGTAAATAAGAAATATTGTTTGAACGTTAAAGACAGTGTTTAAGTGAGCAAACTCAAAGAAAAAGATCAGATTTGTGGGAAGAAAATTCTTGGATGTTGCATCACGATAAATAAATTCTTGTGCGATTTCTACCATGGATGGGACAATGCCATAATTCTAAACAACCAACGATTTTTGATTAAAAACTCAACAAATACCATCGGACAACCACCACATTCACCAGATATGGCTTATTTCTTATTCTTAAACCCAGCAATACAGCACTCACTTATCCTTTATTCGTGCCTTGTAAGCTACCTGGCAGTAAGGCTAATGATCTATGCTACACAGGAGACCAGGACCAATACGGGGTAGTTTTGAGTTATAGGTATTTAGGACTGTTAGGTAATGCATTTCACGGTAATTGCAAATTTTTGCATTACTAAGTATAACTCATTAGCCGTTGCTCGAATGAACCTACCTTTCCATAAAAGAATGGTCAAATTGGAGTCACTTTTCAGTTTCATTTCCCTTAAATTATCTTTTTTCAGTTTGAACTAGTTCAAATATTTAATTTTGATCGTTCGAGTCCAAATTTGGACTCGAAAAGGCTAACCTTTTTTTTTCGATTAAATAAATTACTACCTGCTTTGGTACCGTTTATACTTCAATATTTATTTAATCTGTTATTTTCAGGTCATATAGTTTTTTAGTGTTACTCTTTCTGTCCGTCCGTGTACAATTTTGTACTATTTAAGTTATGCTATATTCGCCAAGCTTCGGAAATCCGAATGTATTTTAAAGATATCTATATCAACTCTATATTTCAAAATTAATCATTTCATCAGTTCAGCCAATTTAAAAATAAAAGTATAAAGTGTAAAAAGAGTTAAAAGTGTAAAGCCGAAGCGCATAATTTAAATAGTAGCACTGTACGGAAATATCCCAAGATACCTAAGTGTAGCTACTTTATCGTAGTTTAGTTTAACACAATCAATCAAGTAATTATTGAATATTAATCACACACTTTTGAATTGGGACCAAAAGTTAATTAAGTACATTATTGAGACATGCATTCAAACTTTATTTTTGAGATAAAACAATTTAGAATTTACATGTATTAAGGTCTCTCACCTTAATTTGATTAATGAAAGACATACTTCCTAGAATTTCCGAATTTAAGAAGGTTTTTATACAACGGAATTATTGCAATCTCGTAAATATGGTTTTTCTTAACCCCCTGCGTAAAAAGAGGTATTTTCTTGCTTGTATGTGTGTCTGTATTTTTGATAGGCTTTGTCGAGATAGTGGATTTTTTTAATTTCATGATGATCATTTAATTGGTTTAGGGTTCCACTGTTGATCCTCCTCTTTGGTCTAATGATCCGGTGCTGCCGTTGCCACATAGATGAAAATTTAGACATGATCAAATTATATAACTTTAAACAAATATTGAGTCTTCCTTAAAGGTCGGTAACGCATCTGCGATACTCCTGGTGTTGCGGATGTCCGTGAGCGGAGGTGATCACTTTCCATCAGGTGACCCACTTGCTCGTTTGCCTCCTCTTCTATAAAAAAATGTTGTAAAATATGTGGCAATTGTCAGCTATCTGCCGAAAAAAGAACCATCAACTAGGTGATTATCAACTAGGTTCTGACTAGGTGGTAGAGTTTAGCAGCGACTCGCCCGGATTGGTACCACCGCCTTACCTATTCCTGCCGCATTAACGTCATGACGTGTTCCGGTTCGGAGGGTAAGGTAGCCGGTAAACTTACTTTAGCTCG
>NJDC01003590.1:199901-214679 GCA_002245475.1 Calephelis virginiensis
GTATCAATCCGGACGAGTCGCTGCTAAACTCTACCATCTAGTCAGATGTCACGGTGTTAGTGACATTGAGCTTATGCTCGCCTTTTACGAGCTGCCTGGCAAGGAAGGCAGATGGTCTATTCTACAAAGGAGCCCGGACCAACACGGGGTAATTTAAAAAAAAAAATATGCTGTATAAAAGACTAGCTGATGCCTGCTACTTCGTTGAAGTGATTTGTGGTTAGTAATAGTAGTGCATTATTTTCCCGTATATTATAGTATTAGGTATACTAAATGTTGACTACTTGAATATAGCTATGACTACATAAAATTTAATAAAAATACATTCATTCGCCTGTGTGGTCTAGCGTTCCAGATGTTGGACTTGACTGCATGAGGTCCCGGATTGGATTCCCGGGTCGGGCAACAAAAAGAAAATTTGATTTTTCCAGTTTTCTAATAAAAAAAACGTTGCTCGGGATTGGATGTGTGCCCGATTGGCGATAGGCTTACCACCTATCACATTGTGGGACTTAGTGTCTTTGGCTAATCGTGGGTGCCTTGGTTGTGCCTCTGCCTACCTCTTCGGGGATTTGGGCGTGAAGATACTTTTACATTCATTCGTTATTTTTTTGCGAAAAGCTAACAGGCAGATAGATAAACCTACAAAATATTCTATAATTTTTTTTCACACGGTTTCGAACACAAAGTCTTGAGTGTTAAATGACATTTGATTTGGGTTATATATCCTATACATGTCCTACAGACTAAACCTAAATAAGACTAAACCTGATGTTCCCAACGTATTTTATAAAGACTATAGAACACACAAAGACGAGGGTTATTAATTTGTCCCCGTGTTGGTCCGGGCTCCTTTGCAGAATAGACCATCTGCTTTTCTTGCCAGGCAGCTCGTAAAAGGCGAGCATAGGCTTATCATCACTAACACCGTGATATCTAACTAGGTGGTAGAGTTTCGCTGCGACTCGCCCGGATTGGTACCACCGCCTTATCTATTCCTGCCACCACAACGTCATGACGTGTTCCGGTTCAGAGGGTAAGGTAGCCGGTAAACATACTTTTGCTAGGGGCCTAACATCCGGACCTCAGGCTGGCAACGCACCATTACCATCTTTGGTGTCTCTAGGCGGCGTGAATTTCTTACCACCAGGAAATCCGTCTGCTTGTGTGCCTTCCTATAACATAAAAAAAAATCTTTTACACAAAACCTACTTAAGTATTGAAGTTTACTGAATGTGGTGTAGTAGGAGCTTGTAGGAGTAGCAACTTGTAGGATAACTGTTGCTGTGAGACAAGCTTTCATTCCTGATTAATAAATACAAATCGGTAATAAAAGTGACGACATTACTGCAATTATTAAATTAGCAGGTGGTTTGTTATCTAATAATGAAGGTTGGCAACGCATCATTTTCACACATGTGGTCTATAATGATATTATGGCAATAGTGCGCTCCCAACATTGAGTCTTCGATGATATTTTGCTAAAGCCAATTTAGCGGCTACTCCGTAAAAACCCTATAGACAGTGACGAGCACTGATCGGGAAATCGTCGTAAAACTCTACCATCTAATCGTAGTTCTGGTGATAGTGACATCAATTGAAGCTCACCTATTACGAGGTGCTGGATAGTAAAGTATTTGACCTATTATCTACGAAATACTTTACAAAAAACAGCCTTGGGTTTTAATATTGATATCATCTAAGTAGACAAAATTTAAGTAATTTATTCGATTCCACTGAGATCATATCATAAGATCGAATTGCTGACACCTTAAAAATGAACTGTTTCAAATCAGATAATGTTTTCTAACATGGCTTTAAAAATGGTGGAGAAATCAATTAACATAATAAAAATATAGGAGTCGAACATATTATAAACTCCTCCATTTTTCAAAAGCGGCTAAAAATAGAACTCGGGACTAACACTGGGTCCGGTTTCAATAGTCTGTTAAGTCATCAGTTAAAAACTTCAGATTAAGAGACTACATTATTGTAAAAAAATTTAACAGGAACTCCTTTTTTGGATATTTATAATATCGTTACGTCGTGGTTAATTGTTCAATTAAAAATCAATCAATGACATTATAATGTATAACCTTTTATCCTTTGCGTATTCGGCACGGTTTTGTTCAAGGTGGTCCTTGTAAGCCGGTATACAAGTCAACTAAAAATTACTTGCGGTTTCATCCTCTTGGAAATATTCTACCTACCTTGCTGCTTATTATTACATTGTTCCTATAAATTTTACCTGCAACTTGTAGATTCTTAAACTGTTTTTAACCACTCAAGCTGTACTTATAAATATACCTATAACAATATCACGAGCTCTGTGACAATTCACCCGGATTCATTCTGACTAGACACGTTGGCAACGCATTATTAACACTCTTTCTTAAATTACGTTTATTTTTATTTATTCAAGAAAGCAAGTGTTTGTTTTGTTAGCTTGTTTCTTTTAAAGAAAATTTAAGGAACACGTTATGAGTGGCTCCACCAGGAAATAGAACTCGGGACCTGATGAAGTCAACCCTAACACCGGATTGCTGACCACACTGACCACATAGACGAAAACGTTGAAATATGATGATAAGATAACAAATATACCGGTGTTGGTCCGGGCTCCTTTGCAGAATAGACCATCTGCCTTCCTGCCAGGCAGCTCGTAAAAGGCAAGCACAGGTTTACCGTCACTAACACCGTGACATCTGACTAGGTGGTAGAGTTTCGCAGCGACTCACCCGGGTTGGTACCATCGCCTTACCTATTCCTGCCGCCATAACGTCATGACGTGTTCCGGTTTGGAGGGTCAGGTAGCCGGTAAACTTACTTTTGCTCGAGGCCTAACATCCCGGCTCAGGTTGGCAACGCACCATTACCAACTTTGGTGTCTCTAGGCGGCGTGAATTTCTTTCCATCAGGAAATCCGTCTGCTTGTTTGCCTTCCAATATCATTAAAAAAAAATCTAAAAAACGTAATGTTTAATCTACGTTTCTCATTTGTAATATTAAATAATAAAATATATCTAATATAATCATAGCATAAGCTATTTATAATCATTATTAACAAATTTAAGAACAATACCTATAAGTGTGACATAATGGTAGTTCCAAGTAGTTCAACAAAATGACCTAGAAATTGTTATTCAACATTTACCGCACCATTGATTTACAGCGTTTAAGTAAAATGTCTCGGTTGTTTGCATCTGAATTGACCTTCGGTGGTTTGGCAAACTTATTGACTGTAGTATTACGCCATGGCATGTGTGTGAGTGACGAGGATGCGAGGTGTGGCGGCCGGCGACTCCATCACTACATTGAAGGAACCTGCGCGCGCGCACGCTTTTTTAGTAACATAATAACATAAAATTTTTATTCCAGAACTCGATAAAGACTACGCAAATCGACCGATCAATTTTGATATTGAAGAAGAAACCCGCAAAAAGGAAACCTCCAAATGGTTAGAAAGTCACTTTGGCAGTGACTCTCGTTCTTCACATGACTCAATTGCTGAAGAAATAGGCCGAAGACCAGATCCGTATTACACGAAAAACAAAGAAGACGAAGGATATTACGGAAAACCTTCCTCTAACCATCTACCACCACCAGTGTATAGTGATCGAGTGCTACGCAAAACTAAATCTTCGACACCTTCAGACGAACGACCTGTGATATCAGGAAATCGAACGGGTGGCTATTTTAAAGGGGTAGCAGATTGGTCTCAAAGACGTGCCAGCAAACCAAGAATGCCAGAACCACGAAGTTCTTCACCTTCGCCTCCAGCTGTGCGATCTCCATATGCGAGCAATGACCGATTAAATGGATCTTCACCAAGACATATATACAAACGAGATTCTCCTCAAGGGCGATCATCCCCAATTACTCGTAGGCCTCCTCCTTCGCGGGACGACTCTGCTTACGTATCTTCCTCAACCATGCATAGCCCGCCACGAGGTTCTCCATTTCGACCATTGGAAACAGACCGGTCTTTCCGGGAACCCTCTGTAGAGGAGGAATATCGCCCACCGATAGCCCCTGAACGTAAACGTACTTCAAAACAAAGAAAATCTGAAGAAGCTCGATATGACAGTGGATATAGAACCTCTTCAAGAAATGGTCATTCCCGTGACAGTCGTGATGAAGGAGCTATTGAACCTCCACCAGATTACTCTCCACCAAGAGAACGTCGTGGAAGTTCGGACAGGGAACGAACACCGCCACGACGTCGCGATAGAGATGAACGGAAGCAGAATCAAAAGACTCGTTTTGCTGACAACGGTCGTCGTCCATCGCCAGTAAGAAAGTCAGTAGGGTCGGCCATTGGAAATTCTATAAGAAAGTTAGTGGGGAAGATTCGGTCAGCGTCGGCCGAGAGAAAGGCGAAGTGGCGCAATTCTCGATCGCCATCTCCGGAACACTCGTCGCGTACATACAAACAGTACGGTGGAGAGCTATCGCCCCCCGTCGCCCCTCCTCATCGGTACTACCTAGGCGAGGACCCCTTCGCGCCCAGCATCTATGGCCGAGAGCACAAGTACGAGGGCAGTTCGAGGCGAGCGGTTGCTGTTGACAACCGTGACCATCGCGAAAGGTAAGGACATCTATTGTTTATTGTTCGACTGTGATACTAGATCAATAGTAATTACGTAATATTTAAAAAAAAACTTGCCAACGGGCTTCATTTATTATATCAAGACCCACTTGTTCATTAGTTAACCTTATACAGAATCTTGTCTTGTAAAATATACATTTTCACTCCTACGCTATTGGCTTTAAAATCCTTGTTTAGTGTCCTGATATTATTATAATTAGATAAATAATTGTAGCCCTATACATGAATAACTAACTGTCTTCGTAGGTATGTTGTACTGAAATGTTATTAAATATATTGCGATCTTAATAAATTTTATAAAAATATAAAAACTCACAGTGATCAAATGTAAAGCTTTAGCCATTAATAAATCTTTACGATTGTTTTTATTTAAGTTATAGTCTCTGTTGTCTTAACACTGAACTATTTTTAATATCTCGTTTCTCTTGTGCTACAATATCAAATATTATTGTATATTTTTCTTTACAGGCTTTTCAATGAGCTCATAAATGTCATTATGAAGGTTTTTTAAGAAAAACGTTTAATAACGCCTTAAAATTATGCCTTAAAATTATTGGGATATATTTTAACTTTTAATACACTGGTATTTAATGTTTGAACAGTTGTTTTAGAACAATTAAAATAAATATTTAAAGATGTAGTGTCTTCAGTGACTCATACTATTTTACTATCATTACTGTTTGGAAGTACTATATTACATTGATTTATTTATTTCATTGGATGTTGTATTTATGAGTTATACGTAAAGAAAGTTTTTTTTGAATAATTGAATCCCAATTACGCGTGGTTGTCACATCACGCCTGAATAAATGGACCAATTTCGCTAATTCTTTTTTGTTTTGTTAATATTGTCAGGGAAAAGTTCGTATAAAAAAGGCCTTGAAAATTACAGAACCAACAATGCTTTAATCAGTACAAACTGTTAATAGCTCAATCGATACAAAATTCGCTGGGCCGGCTAGTTTATAATAAATCTATAGAATTTTGAAGGGCAGTAGAACAAATTTTTTTTATTTTTTGAAATTTTGCCTGTCTGTCTTTCTGTCTGTCTGTTTATACACCGACTGCAAAACACGCTGAATCTACTAAACCAATCGTAATGTAATACGGCAAGCAGGTTCTTTAGATTTCAAGAAAGCTTAAAGGATACTTTTGTCCTGGTTACTAAAGGGTGAGAGACAAACCTCAACATGTAAATTGGACAATAATTCATTTAATTATTTTTTTCTGATTTGTAAACATCATTTTACCATGCTTAACACATTGAGGCTATTTATTTTATTTGAAGTTAAATGCATATACATTTTGTAGTTTAGAATTAATTGAAAACCCAGAACGTGTAGGAACATTTTAACGTACATTTATATTTACAAACATATATTCAAGTAAAATACCTTGCCTGGTAGACAGTGATTATCGAGTGATGTTCACTGGGTTAGCTAGTTACAGATAAACTAGCACTTTAGTTTGCACAAATTGCATTAAATTTTGCAACATTAAGTGCGAAAGTATTTTCTATTCGTT
This sequence comes from Calephelis virginiensis, assembly GCA_002245475.1. Taxonomy (NCBI): domain Eukaryota; kingdom Metazoa; phylum Arthropoda; class Insecta; order Lepidoptera; family Riodinidae; genus Calephelis; species Calephelis virginiensis. The sequence continues at coordinate 206,035 of NJDC01003590.1, forward strand.
GTTTATGTTTACCAACTTACAGAAAAATGAGCTAATAAGCCAATCAGCAGACGTATCTGATGGTAAGACTTACACGATACGTTGCCAACTTGAGGCATTTATCTAAAGTCTCTTGTGTGAGTCTATTAGCCTACATTTAAGAAAGAAACACGACATTGGCAAGCATTCATTCATAGCAGCAGCGTCAATCAGAATAAAAACTCAAAACTCAACCACTTATTCATGGTCACAGTATTTAAACCATAAATTGATGCTAGACTCCTACGAGCTGTTTGATAGGAGAGCCTAGGCAGTACTTTTTTTTTTGTATAGAAGAAAAGGCAAACGAGTAAGTGGGTCACCTGATGGAAGGTGATAACCTCCGCCCACGGACATCCGCAACACCAAGAGTATCACAGATGCGTAGCCGACCTTTAAGCATTGAGTACGCTCTTTTCTTAAAGGTTCCTAAGTCATAATCTTTTGGGAATACCTTAGAGGAGACCAGCACAGGGTTAATAAACAGGGCAAACAAATACGCGGCAAAAATAAACATCTGTTCGAAAATACGCTACTCGTATTTCCTGTGAAGCTTTTATTGTCTGTGAAAATAAGAACTTACTTACTTAACTAACTTCCTAGTGTACTTCCGGTTTTTACATCTACTCGTAGTATGTAGTAGTGATTCCGCGTTCCTAATCGATATTTTGTTTTTTCAACACTAGCTGTCCCACACGTTTCATGTCATTTAAAACCATTACTGTTGCTTCATCCGTATCTTAGTTCTGCCAAACTGTTAAAATGCCCCGTTAATAAAGTAGCAAATTGCAAAACGGATTCGCCCTTGAAAGGTTTTAGTAGTAGTAAGTACATATGTATTAGGATTGTGTATCGAGAGTACCAAATATTTGATTACATGTAAAAAATATCACTGTTGTTTTTCTCCAGCAAAAAATATTTTTTTTCACATTAGGTAGGTACAGGTATAGATAGATATAGGTAGATTTAAATGATAAATTTGTCATTGCGGTATTTAAAAATGTCTTCATATTTTTCGCTGTTTTTGCAAAAAAACTGCAAAGCGATTTACAGCATATATTTACCAATTATGTTTCAACTGTGCGGTCCTTGTAGTTTGAAAACAAAGGGAAATGCGGACAGATGGTCATGTCGAACCAAGAAAGATTCCGTTTTAGCCATTTCGTTACGGAATCTAAAAAAAGTTTTATCTTTTAAGTAAATTTAGTAATTTTAATAACAATGAAATTATTATAATAGTTCAAGTTCAACAGTTCAAGGGTCAGACTAAGTGGTAGAGTTCTGCAATTGCCGTTTATTCGGATTGCCGTAATTTTTTTAACGTTTGCCATTTTAGTGTTTTGGTTTGGAGACCAGGGTCGTTCAGGGTCGTCGATCAGACTTTAAAAGAGAAAATGCCTTCGTATATTCCGGGAAATATGTCTGCTTTTTGACTGTATTAAATAGATGGAGATCAAATGTGTTGTATTTTCGTATTTCATAGTGCTAAAGAAATTAATATCATTATTAAAAAATGTAAACAATATATATGAGGTATATAGGCAACAGTTACCTTTTACCATTAGAAGAGCCGTGTGTTTGTTTGCAGTCTTGTCACTTTTTAAAGGTTTTTTTAATTCCTAGTAAGTTAAACTGTTGTTTCCAGTTTTCAAAACCCGAGCTTACATTAAATAACGAAATCTATATATTAGTACGTGATGCCAAAACTTTCGATCCCTTTTTGTGAAAATTGCGCGGACGCAGGAGCATAAAATTTAATACACTCATAGTTTATGTGTAGGAGAAGTGCAGAACACTAATACTTTTCAATAATAATGTTTATAAAGTACATTAAATCAATAAATAAAACATTACCCACACTACCATGCATTTGACACACACACAAACAAATATAACGATAATATATCACAGATGGCGCACCATACAGTTTGGAAACAAAGTATTTGGTCTTGAGAAATTAAGATGGCGTTCTTATCAACAAGATATTAAAATTTAATATGGCCGAATTTCGATTAATGGGCGACGACTGGGGCATATAATTTGCTAAGTTTTTGCTAAGTCAGCCATTAGCTACAATATGACATAAGTAAAATATAAATATTTCGTTGTTCGGGGGTCCGTTTATGTCTCAAATTTTCGAGCACTTATGTTATTTCACAGGAAACTTAAATCCGTATCGACATGTTTCGCGCGTATTTTTATTGTTGATACATTTATTTTATTTAATCTATTTTAACTGTGTTATTTTTTAATGGATTTGTCTTTACCACCTCATTGGCCAAGTTGTTAACGTTCAGGCCTAACGCCATTAGCCAACGGCGAAGCTCGGATTTGTTTCCCGACAAGGTAACACTTTGCACGTAGCACGTAGATTCTGTATTTCTGGGGTTGGGTGTTTATTAAATTTATTGCGGTATTTATTTAAGTGTTTTAATGTACTAGTATCGTAGTTTCACGCCCGAAATACAGTCACGTAATTTGCGTACTATGGGGTTAGATTCAATTTCTGAGTGTAAGTTAAAATAAAAACGTTTATATTTATAACAAATAAAGAATTTTTTTTGTAGTTCAATGGTAACTAATTTAGACTGAAATTAACACGATAAATAAATTTAAATATGAATGATGGTAGGAATGAATAAACTGGCATTTTATACAAAGTAGCGTTTTAAAAGTAAACTGATCTGATGTAAATTTTCTAAAGGACATGCCTACTTTGTTTTACGAGAAGTTAGCAAATTACTATAAACTGTTTGGTTTTGTTACATAAAATAATTAGCATGGCAATAAGGAGACCCTTAAATGGTTTTATGACTCCTTCGAGCACTGTGTTGGGTGAGATGTGTTACGATGTCCTCGTATATGGCTTCAAAGAGAAACTAGTTCTATTTCAATTTGAAAACTTTCCTTTTACAAAGAAACAAGGATATTTCTACATCAAAATTTATTACACTAGCTACGACCTGTGACTTTGACTGTATGTATACGACCTTTACCTTATCACCGTAGTTTATCACCTATATGATCTATTTTTCCGGTGTTGGCGTTTATGATGAAGTCTTGGGTTTTATTCCTGGGTTAAGCAACGCTTTTCTAATAAAAAACCGGGTTGCACTCCAGGAGTGCCAGCAGAAGTGAAAACTTGAACATTAACGTTGTGCATTTTTGATATTTTGGAATGGTTCGGGAATAATTTTGCATGAATTGCTTTAATTATAAGTACGAAAGTACTTTTATTTATGTGGTAGAATACAAAAGTACACATAAGTCGTATACAAATATGACAATACGAACATTCGCGAAAGCGCCCTGCGCCGTCTTATTGGCGCAGGCGCCCTGTGCCGTCTTACGAAATTTCAGATTACGTGTCTTGACGCGAATTTAGAAGTTTTTACCCATTCCCAAAAATTTGCGCGACGCCGCTAAAGAAGATTAAACTTCAAAAAACAAAAAGCCCGGGATTAAATCAGTACCTGGATGGCGATAGGCTTACCACCTACCTCAATAGGACTAACTATATTCGCTAGTCGTGGATGCCCTGGTTGTACCTTTGCTTACCTCTCTGAGGATACGGGTGCGAAGATAAGTTAAGAAAAGAGCGTAAGTGAAGGCTTACTGTAGTTTATTCATGGCGGTTTTTCTCTGACATATGTTTTCAATTGCATTAAAGTTTCTTGGGAACAACATTGTAGCGCTTCATTTTTTTTTAGTATTTCATTAATTTAGGTAGATAGATTATTAGCTTTGTACGTATAAAATAAAAAAAAAGTATCTTCACGCTCATATCCCCGAAGAGGTGTCTACCTCTTCTTCTAGGTGTCTGCCTTAGTTATGCATCTGGCTAGATAAGGCACCCAACTAGCCGAAGGAACTAAGTCCCACAATGTGAAAGGTGACAAGCCTATCGCCAACCGTGAACTGGACACACATCCGATCCTGAGTAACATTTCTTTACATTAGAAAATTATAAAAACCACATTTCCTTTTTGTTGCCCGACCCGGGAATCGAACACGGCATAAAATAAAAAGTGCGGATTGTGTACATTAAAGAAATGACTAAATTTAATAACGCGAATACTAGGTATTATGTTAGTTGTTCATCACAGACATACATATATACCCGATCACACATGACAACAAACTGCTGGACTAATTTTTATCGGGTTTTTACTATGAGAAAAATACGGTCTAGGTAATAGCTGTTATTTTTTGTCGCAATAATACCAGCCTCGCCATAGTCATGTTTCGAGTCATATATTTATCTATATATTTTGTTCCCTGCACACACTCTCCTTTTACATCCATCCCTACTAAAAGCACAACCAAGATATACATTTTCATTCACTTGCTCCAGCACTACATTGTCGACTTAAGCTCTTCTAAACATTCGTTGACTTTCCCACTAAATCTTTTTTTTGATACCATTACCTTGGTCTTCTTTCCATTAAAATGAAAAGAAAGAAGTATACTCTTTCATTACAACCATCCTATACATAAAATTGAAAATTATTGTTAGTTGCGACTGATTGACGCGTAGTAAGTATTTGTAAAATAGGTACTGACCTACTAATAAGTAGTAGTGGTAGTACTATTATTTCTACAGGTTTTTTTTTCGCAGTAGATATTAATAATTTAATATAACGAGCGATCACTATTTCATAATAAAGCTTTGTAGTCAATACGTTTAATTTTTTAATTAATTATATTTCATTTATCCGTACCATACACCATTACACATTTTACCAAGAATAAGTCTAAGTCAAGAGTGAGAATAAGTATTTCGCACTGCAAAGTATTATCTGCCTCAGTTGGTTTCTCCTATCCGGTACGACGTGTGAACTAGAAGTATTTGAAACAAGAGTTAACGGGCTTCTTCTTGCCTTGTATGGCTTTGCCCTTTGGCTTTTAACTTATTTAGCAACAATTAGAAATAAAGGAACATTATCGAAAAACAAATGGGAAAATATTTTCAAATTGTCCATAAATACCATAACTTCATTAATACACTGATTAAGCCAATGCTGCAACATCGTTTTAATTCAAACCTCGGTACCAACATAAGGAAATCAAAAACATCCATCATTATGTCAGTACTATAGCTTCACCTTTAGTCAAGTTGATACTTTCCGGCATATTTTGCCGTTTAATTCTGTAGTTGTCCGTGGAGCTTGCCTATTATGGTCAAATAAGCGGTTTCTTGGTAAAACAGCCCTTATTTAGCCCACCTGAGTCAGTCGTGTTTAACTTGTGATACACAGTTTATAAGAACTATTGACAATACTGTGAGTCATTGTAAGAAAATGCGAGTTACAGGTGTAGGTTTTGATGTCGTATGATATAAATTAATTACGAGTGTCGTTTTACAATACGCCATCTTGTCAAGTACGTGTTTTTTATTCAATCGTTACATTGCTAACTTATTTATTAAAAAAAAAAGTATCTTCACCCCCATATTCTCGAAGAGGTAGGCAGAGGCACAACCATGGCACCCACGACTAGCCGAAGATACTAAGTCCCATGATGTGATAGGTGGCAAGCCTATCGTCAACCGTGCACATATACAATCTCGAGCAACATTTTTTTTTATTCAATTTAATTTATTTAATTATAGCAGTATCTGTGTATACTCGTATCTCTGAAATTGAACCCTAGTTACAAGTACCTACTACTTCTGTTACAAATGTGATTATTTTCCGTTTTCTCGTTAAAGCGGCTGAACTGATTTTAATGAATTGTAGAAAAAGTAGATAAGATCTTGAAAATTTAAAGTTTTTATGTCGACATTCGGGTTTGCGAGGGAGATAACTATAATTAATGCACTTGTTAATTCGCGTGCAACATCTAGTTAAACATCTAGTCTAGTTAATTAACACATATCATATCATATCACATATTAAGTCCCTTGCTGGCTAGGCCACTAGTGAGTATCGAATGTTTAGTGAAATATATTTTTTTAATTAATGTGGATCTATAACCACATTGACTGCCTACCCTTTTTCCACAAACACGCCGTCACTTACATCATCTACATTCGGATTATAGAATATGATGAACTTATGCTTCAAAATATAATTGTTATATTTTTGGAACACAAATCTGTTTCTCTATACCATTCGTTTAAGTCTAAAAGAAGTTTTTATAAAATTTGTTCGAACAAAAATATAAAAGAATGTCGTCTGAAGTTAGAAGTTTCTTATGTCATGATTCACATGACCGCGATTCACGCTAAAACTGCTGAACTGTTTGCAACGAAATTTGGCTGGGAGGTACACTTTGTTCTATATATCTTGAAATAAAGCGGGGTAGACAGAGAGTATTGAGTTCCAAGTAAACGAAGTTCCCTGGGTGGATGAGTTTTTATATAAACATATGAAATAAATTGGAGCCACTTTATTTCCAAACGTAAAATAATATTATAAAACATTTTATTTTACATAAAACTGTAGTTCAGTTTTCCTAATAATACTCGTATGTATTGCATACAGAAAGTTTCTAAGAATAATATTGAAAGTTCTCGAAATCATTTAAATACATAACAAGGAACGATTTATTGTACAATGAACCGCCTCGTTGGTCGAGTGGCCAAACAAACGCGAGGCTTGGGTTCGATTCCCGACGGGGGTAGGCATTTGTGTGATGAACATTTAGATGTCTGCATTTCCGGGTCTGGGTGTTCATAAAATTTATTCTGGTATCTATTTAAGTATTATGTATTTGAATCGTTGACTAACATCCTTAAAACAAGCATATAATTTGCTTTGGGGTTAGATTCAATTTGTGTAACTTGTCCAGACATATTTATTTATTTAATGCAACGAAGTAAATGCTATGCCCTTTAACTTTCATATCACCGAAAGTCATTTCAAATACTTACTTTAATGATAGATTTTTTTTCCATCTTTAAAAATGAACTGTTATCAATCAAGGTTGGTTTTAATACTTCAACTCAATAAGATATAGATCAATCAATCAATAATAGATTTAGTTTCTAAGACATGACAACTTAGTAACTAGAATTATACGAAACAAAGCAAAGTCGTTAGTGTCGTGGGTGGAGGATCCCAGTTGGATCCAATTACGTTTTAAAATAAAGATTATACGTTTTTATGGTACACCGCGATAACAATGAATACACGTGGGCTGAGCTTGATTACAATCGTCACATATGTACTCAAAAAAATCTAATGAACGTTTTTATATCTTTGCAGGGGCCAGTTCTCGAGTACACTGGGACGGTTCAGTCACTCAACGAGTCGTTTGAATCCCAGTGAGCCAGAGGAAGATTATTCGCGAAGTGCACAAACGTTGCCTCGAAAATTACACGATCGAAAAGAAAAGACTGTCGAAAAACCCAGTTCAAGTAAATACTGGCAAAGGCTCACACCCAATAAAAGAGCAACCAGTGCCATAAATATTTCAAATAATAATTCCTCATCATCAGAAACAAAAGTGAACGGATATCCACCAGGACCAGCAAAGCCCGCAAGGACCTATAAAGGTCTCAATCGGAGTAAGAGTTTTGCTATGGGAGCTCCAGAACAGACGACCCACCCTCGTTACGTTAGTGGAATAAACCGTAATTACTCCACAATGTATAAATCTAATCCACATCTTAGTAGGCTAGACGAAAATCAAGAGCAATTGAAGAGTCCGGGAATAGTGTCTATTATTAATAGAAGTCAGCGTGACTTAGCAGATGCTGTGTATCGTGAAACAGAACGTAAGCGTGATGGTCTATTTGGAGCACGATATGGCAAGACAACTCCAATCAGCAATGGACACTCGAACGGATTCGGCAAATCATACGAAGAAACAGATAAGAAAAAAATATTTTTGAAAGGCCTTCGTGAACGTGCTCCAGAATTGTATCACACTCTTCATGCTGAAGATGAATCTGATGGTAGCAGATTATCATCTCGTTACAATACTCCTTCACCCCACCACAAAGATAGGATATCAGAAGAACGGAAAATACCTTTGTACAAAACCGATTCCATAAATAGGGAGACGAGTCCATTTGTATCTCGGTTGGAAACAAAAATAAAAACACCAGTTTACCGAAGAGAGAGTAACAGTAGTGATAATTTTTCGGAAACATACAGATACACTACACGTTCAGGTGATCCAGAGAGGCCCAGTGTTACGGACACCGTCGAAACTGTAAGTAAAAAGGTGATACCTTCAAGAGATGGAAGGTCGAAAGAAATAATTGAATCTAGAGAAGTGAATTCAGTAACGAAAAGCAGAGGTTATAAAGAACCAATAACAAGTGGAAAATACTATGATAATGGTGTTCGAACTTCACCTTTTGGTTATGAAACTAGAAACGGAACTGCGCCATTGTACACAGAACGTAGAAGAAGCAACTATAAAGTGTCAGAAAAAGTAAGAGATTACTAAAATGAACTTTTATAAAAAATAATAATGACAAAATGCCATATTTTCTCAAACTTAATTCAGTCACTGACTAAACCGATACGCGTTAGATTTAAGCTGTCATTAAAACTACTTTTGTTAACATTTAACAGTTAATTAAATGTAAGTTGTTTAATCCTGTAAAAAGTCGTATTACATAATTAATTATAAAAATGTTCGTGATATTATTCCGTCCACGAATTGACAATATT
>NJDC01003590.1:222616-244598 GCA_002245475.1 Calephelis virginiensis
AAATTGAAAAAATCCAATTTTCTTTTTGTTGGCCGACCCGGGATTCGAACCCGGGACCTCATGCAGTCAAGTCCAACACCCGGACCGCTAGACCACAGAGGCGACATAACAGATAAATAATGGTAAATTAATTAATACAACTAAATTAAAATTTAAGTTAAAATTTAAGCAAAGGATAAATATGATTGTAATAGTTCAATATGCCTCCACGACAGATGAGCTTTGGAGCATTGAACTAATCATAGGAAAATAATTATTATATTTACAGGGATTTTGCACCAATTGAAATAACCTCACACAGTTTTTCCCCATGTTGGTCCGGGCTCCTTTGCAGAATAGACCATCTGCCTTCCTGGCAGGCCGCTCGTAAAAGGCGAGCATAGGCTTACCGTCACTAACACCATAACATCTGACTATGTGGTAGAGTTTCGCATCGATTCACCCGGATTGGTACCACCGCCTTACCTATTCCAGCCGCCATAACGTCATGACGTGTTCCGGTTTCTAGGGTAAGGTAGCCACTTACTTTTGCTCAAGGCCTAACATCCTGGCCTCAGGTTGGCAGCGCACCATTACCACCTTTGGTGTCTCTAGGCGGCGTGAATTTTTTACCATCAGGAAATCCGTCTGCTTGTTTGCCTTCCAATATCATAAAAAAGCGGTATATTTTTTACAACGGATGTATACTACAAATTTCTCAGTTTTTGCTTAAATAGAATCAGTTTTGGTTTTGAAGGGTAAAGCGTCCAACATTTTTGGTAGACAAAAGGATTGACATCCAAATCTCAGTTGAGCAAAACCATTTGCTTGTATGCCTTCTTCGCCAAATATTATAAATGTCTTTTGTAACCGAACTTTACTTAATGATGCATAGACATTAAAATATTATTAAAAAACTGGGAAAGCATATTATATGACCTATTTCCAAGAACATGAACAAGAAATGTTTGGAAATCACTCAAACAACTCAATAAAAATGTAAGCCATTTTTTAACATGACTGAATTAATTAGCAGAAGGTTTATAAAGAAACACTACAATCGCAAGTCACATCTTGTTTAATCCTTTTTGTGATGAATAAATTAATGCGATGAACCAACGGGTGCAAATGGATACCGTGGGAAGGGCCCAACGTGAGTGCTTTCTAATTTTTAATGTTCCTCTGATAATGCTAATGAAGCTGACTTCGGTCAAATTCTAGCCCCTTGCATTATGAACTAAGAACAATAAAACTTACCTAATATTTCTCTTTGAGGCATCCACTTTCTAATAACTACATTATTGGATTGACCTTCCAAACTATCTTCTTCCCATTTCCATAAAACAGTATATTTCAAACGTTTGAAAACGTTTATAAATGCTTGTTTCTTTTCAACGGGTAACTCTGAACTTTTCACATTTGATCCGAAGTTTACGTAAACAACACCATGTTTTGATCCATCCAGGAGCTTTTGTAAATCCTGCAAATCCAGTTTTAAGTGGGTGTTTTATATATTATCAAAAGCTCAACTTAACAATACGGCAAAAAAGTGGTCAAATTTCTTGTTTGATAACATTAAATGTGGTAATGCTGCATCACCTTTAACGTGGATATAATTTTATAATCCTAAGATGACAATAGCAGGCACTGAAGTTATGGAAGGAAGAATAAGTAAGACTCTTTTAAATTGCGTTCATCTACTGTGTGTTTTCATATACATTTTAGCATTAATTCTTTTACGACATTAATGTTAAGACTTGGGGACATTGAAAAGATTACTTACTTTTAAAAGTACGGAAATGGGATCTTTCGTGAGCGACGGAGATTTCAAAAAAGAAAAATAGAATGAAGTGAATCTGTCATCTATCATCATGGTCACGATGTACGTAACAAAAGCTTTTCTCTTCACTAGGGAACCTGTTCGCCTGTTCAATGGAACTATGAGCTATCAGCACGAGGTAAAACGTTTACGAAAAAGTAAATTAAAAGAATCACGGAATCAAAAACGTTAGCGGAGGTAAATTGATCACCGAACATTTGCTAATTATCTGTAATATTACCATAATTATTTGGTTACTACTATACTATTAGCTCGAATCCTCACTTATTTGGAGCTTTGCTTTAGCTATGCCTTCAGTATTTGCGTTACTACTATTATTCCACTTCAGCCTACACTTGAGGCTTATAAAATGAAAGAGATTCAGGAGTGAATTCTAGGAAAAAATCATATTCATATTCACATCAGTTGTTGACATTTTCTATATATGATATATTATTTAAGAAGGATCATAATGCAAATCGTTGTCGGTATTGACCGCCTCGTTGGTTGAGTATTTAGCGTACATGCCTAACTTCAACGACCAACCGCAAGGCTCGGGTTTGATTCCGACCCTAGGCATTTATGTTATGAACACGTAGATGTCTGCATTTCCGGGTCTCGGTGTTTATTAAATTTGTTCTCGTATCTATTTAAGTATTTCTATGTATTAGTTTCGATGATAAAAACCCATAACACAGGCATATAATTTGCTTACTTTGGGGTAAGACTCAATTTGTGTAACTTGTCCAGGGATATTTATTTATTAATTTACTTATTTATTGTGCGCTTTTACAATCTGGTCACCAAACTTACACAATTTTTTTACAAGAGATGATCCTTATACATAAATAAAATAAATAATTATAAGAACGTAGATAAATTACACAAATTGAATTAAATTAAAACAGGTGGCTCGTTAGTAATTGATGCATTTCTATTGTTTCGCTTTTACCCGCTGCGACAATTTTAACCGTAGCAACCATATTTCTTTTAATCTACCTCCTGTACGTTTCGCAGTGTTTGAATTGCTGTATAGTAAAGATGTTGCCCATGTAAATAGTTTCTCTCTGTTATAGTGTGATATAGGGAGTCAGCAGATCGTAAGTTTTAATCTAATTATGGTTCAAGCTCAAAGCTCAAGTCCCGGGTGCTGGGCCTTCCGGGGGTGTATTATTTGGTCGGCATTCACGTTGAGGGGCGGGGTGGAGCCCCTTGCTTTCCCTTAGTAGGGTTTACGTGGACACGCATACCACGGCGTGTTTACGTAGTGTTGTCATAGTAGAACTCTTATTCCAATACTTATGATTGTTTGTATAACAATATGTGGTTGTACGCTGTTTGTGCAAGAGTACGGTGATGTTTGTATATAGTGAGTTAATGAGTTGCTACTGTACGTTTATTATTTATTGTTATGATGAGTTTTACAATTTTATTTTAAGGTTCGAGTAGGTTGGTTAGTTGGTTACTACAAAGGCTGTTCTTGCTTCGGAGGGACAGGCAACGCCCATAAGTGGTTATCTCTTGGGCTATCTGCCCAGTGGCTCCAGTTCGGCTAGTATCAAACAAATTAATATAAACAAAATCATGTAACATACGGATATTACCATGCTGTACGTACATGTAAGTAGAATCAGCTTGTTAATTTCCTAGCCACCAAAATGTATCCCATCCGGTACCAATCAAAATACAAACTGCTATAATTTACCCTTCATTAGTCTAGTCTTAATAAATACAACAAGTTTTGTATTTAGATTACACAAGCCTGCTGGTATTGTATTTATTTAAGTTTGATCATTAAGTTTTTGAAGTGAAAGCTTCTTTAGCGGCGTTGCGCACTTTTTTTTGGAATGGGTAAGAACTTCTACGCGCGTCAGGACACGTGACCTGAAACTTCGTAAGACGGAGCAGGTGCCTTGAGCGAATGTTCGTGTTGTCATGTTTGTGTACGATAGCGCAATAAATTAATATTGTATTCTACCACATAAATGATAGTAGATTCACACTGATAACTAAAGCAATTCGTACAAAATTATTCCCTAAATGCACAATATTAAGATTTAAGTTTTCACTTCTGCCGGCACTCCCGGAGTGCAACCCGTCTTTTTTTAATTAAAAGTAGTAAGTAATAAAAAAACTTACTTTCGGTAGTGTATCTGTAGTGTCTTTTATATGAATTCCACCTATCTCCACGATGTTTGGTAGCAATGCTAATGGATTGTAATAACTAAAGTGGCTGTTAATTAGTAATAAGGAAGTATTTTTTTGAATATCATATAGACTAGGTACTGTTCCTTCAAGCCCCGGTATATATTTCTTTACTAATTCTTCCTGTTTACCTAAATACCAAAATCTCCAATTCACGTAATCATTAACTACCGTGTACAAGTTTTGGAGTCTTCCCCAAAAGCTTCTAGGATTATCTATGAACCAATGTTCTGATATAGTTGTAGCCAATTGAAGAGGATTTCCTGTTACTAGATTATGTTTCATACAATTTCCAAAAGTAGATATTAACACTAAAGGGGCACTATATTTATAGGCAAGGAAATTGAAAGCTTCCAAATAAAATTGTTCTGCGATAACTAAATCAAATGAATTGTCTTTTTTCAAGAATTCTTGAAAAGGTTCGGATTTTAATGCAGCCTCTGTTAATGTTAAGCCTCCCATATAATAAATTTTCTGGTGAAAGTCGTGGCCACTCATTTCCCCCAATTCAAAAATATTTGGCTGTTTCATACCTGTAACAGAAATAAATTTAATATCTACATGTCACATTTTAATTCAAAAAGTCCATCTTCTAACTACCTCTAATTATCATAGTCGTCATCTCATACACTGATTTAGTTGTAAGCACGAATATAAATAAATTAATATAATTTAAAACCTCTAATGACATAAAAAAATGGCTTTAGCACCAAAGTAGTTAATTAAAATATAATATAAATTACCTAAACAAATTACTTGAGTACCTGTATTATGAGTGTTTATCAGCAATACTTAGCACTTGTAAATTTACAATTTAAATTTCATAAATACAAAATTCCAATAATACGATTATTTAGGACTTGAGAACTGCTGGACCTCTTAAAATTGGAATTTGTTTCTTGGATTTATGTCAGCCCTTATAAGTAGAATAGCTACTTATTATTTTAATTTTTTTAGTGATTAAGATAATAAATATATATTGCGCGGAACAGATGGTGCAAGTTTTGCCTAAACTGCCTGAAATTCACTTTATCAGCACAACTGCAGACTACATTATTTAAATATAAATCAAACGTTACCTAAACTTTCCCATATGTCTGCTTTTTCCACCATGATTTCAAGGTAATTTGGTGGTGGATCTTTTTCCTTAAACGGAGTTATGACGGTTACATTATGGCCTCTCTTTGCTAGTTCGAGGCCTATTACACTGGTAGATATATAGTGAGACTTCGCAAAGAATGGTAAGGATATCAAAATGTTCGCAGATTCGGTGCATACTGTCATTAATAGCAAAATCCAAATGTAATAACTATTGATCTGAAAATGAAAATAATTGCATTTTTATATACCACATTATCTAATCATACATAACACGATATTTCAGCATAAGGACATACATGGAGAAGGAATGATGACAATATGATAGACTTATTATTATTAAGTTGATAGTCGCCTCCGGAAGTGTTAAATGGACACGAGATCCTACAGGGCCTCGACTTTTAACACGTCTGGATGGAAGATGATGTATTGATCATGTGTTTCCGCATCATCGTAGAGAAGTATCTGACTTTTGTTAGCTTTGAGGTCGGCAGCACCACTTTCAGGTTATTGGAAGTCCGGCAGAGTGCCCGAAAACTGGCGGCTTGCGATCACCGTGGACTTATATACAGGTAAAGGGTGCAAGCATGGACTGCACCAGTTAGTGGGTCATAAGTGTGTGTATGATAAGCATCAAAAGTAAAATTAGTTGAAAGGAAGATACGCGAGGATATATTTCGCCGTTTCTTCTCCCGACTGGCTAGGTTTTGGAAACGGTGGTAATTTACGGTAGACAGGGTTAAATTTATTAACATTTTCAAATTGCTTCTAATTTATAATTCAAATTGTAGTAAGAATAAAACTATTTGCTGTATGAATATTAAAACATTGTGTATATAATTAAATAATCACTTTTATAAATATTAAAATATTTGCACACCACAATGTGGTAGAATATGTTGGAAAAAAAAGTATCTTCACGCCCATATCCCGGAAGAGGTAGGCAGAGGGACAATCAGGGCACCCACGACTAGCCAAAGACACTAAGTCCTAAAATGTGATAGGTGGCAAGCCTATCGCCAACCGGGCACATATCCTATCCCGGACAACATTTATTTTTTATTAGAAAATTGGAAAACCCAAATTTTCTTTTTGTTGCCTGACCCGGGATTCGAACCCGGGACCTCATGCAGTCAAGTCCAACACCTGAACCACTAGACCACAGAGGCGATTGGAAAGCTTAAATAATTTTGTAACAACTTCAAAACGCATATTCTGCAAATAAATATATTTTCCGGGGATATCCCGCAGGGATAGGCAGAGGCACAACCACCCTCGATTATCCAAAGTCACTAAGTCCCCCAATATGATTGGTGTCAATCCTATCGCCAACCGGGCACATGTCCAATCCGGGGCAACTATATTAGAAAATCGAAAATACACATTTTTTCTGTTGCCCTATCCAGGGATAGAACCCGCGACCTCAATAAATCAAGTCCGACGACAGACAACACTTTAAATATATGATTATGGAATAGACGGATCCCTGTTTCGTACTGTGGAGTCTATGTATTTAGATTGTAAATGTGTGTGCGGGTGAACGCCAACATATCGCCTTAGTTCAATGTTAACATTGGCATCAAAAAGAGCTTTGTGTGGTCAGCACGCTTGTTTTTCTATATATTTAGACAAATGTCTTCAAAGATACAAGTGTAAAGGTCTATGAATATAGGAATGCGTCTGGGTGACCAAGTGGTGAACTGCCTGCTTTAGATGATGCTGCACTTTTGAACTCTACTCTATGTGAGCTGCAAACAACGGTCACAGTTATGGAAAGTATAAAATTTTATACTTTCCATAACATAAATTGTATAAAAAGAGACATTTGAATGCGAAGAAAACCAAAGAAATTCTGCCAAAACGGATGTAAGGGTTTTACGACCGCACTCATAAGCGCCAATTAACATTTAATTTATCATTATAAAAAAATATGAGAAATGTCGACATAATTACTGATTAAAAGACAATTCACGTTTTTGAGTACAGTCCTTAGTTAATAATGTATTGCTGGATCAATTGAATGAAATTGTACTTCTTGGTAGGACTTTCAGCAGAGATTGAGGGTACACCTTGGATGTAGAAAGGTGAGTGTGTATAAGAAATAGCGTGAATGGAATGCTAGGTAAGCTATCTCAAAGCGAGGTTTTAGGCCAGGGTGCTAGATTCGCTTTGCATGATTCTGTTCCTAGCTCAGTGTTGTTTGTAAGAGAATTGAGTATGTTAGAAAAATCATGAGAGTAAATAAAATTAACTACGTCAAAAAAAACCGACTTCAAAACTAAAAAGTAAAAAATAATAAAGTTTTCATATTAATTATATACTACCTACTATGTCTATAATAGGTTTGAAGTCGGTGCCAATCCAATTTGATACTTACTTATAATGTACTGATTAGTTTAAGGCTTGGCACCGACTTTAAACCTATTAGTAAATAGCACATTGATCTTCTAGCCCAACTCTGTTGGTAAAGTGACACATGTCCTTAATTAAAAATATTAGTAGATAGTATAATAATTTTCAATTTTAATAAT
The DNA here is from genome assembly GCA_002245475.1 of Calephelis virginiensis. Lineage (NCBI taxonomy): Eukaryota > Metazoa > Arthropoda > Insecta > Lepidoptera > Riodinidae > Calephelis > Calephelis virginiensis. The sequence continues at coordinate 230,249 of NJDC01003590.1, forward strand.
AAATTTATAAACCATTATATTTGCTAATTACTTACCATTATTTTAAATGATATCTTTTTTTTTATCTACAGACGCCGCACTCATTCCAAAAGTTATCAAGACAATGAACTGTCCACAGAATTACTTTTTTAGTATCCAATAAGTCGACTAAAGTTTGTCACAATAATTATGATCTTTGCTTATGACTTATGAGTTAACAAATAAGGAATGATAACGTAGTGATAAAAATAAAAATCAGTGTTAACGGAATAATACCGGGCCGTTGATTCAAACACGTTGTTAGTCGATAACTAAAATATATACTGACATCTGGCTCAAATGATATGCTCTACCATAGTACAAAAATAGAAACAACGTGTACAAAATCGTACAAAAACCGCACATAAAGACGTGAGCCCACGTCGGTATTTGTTATAACGATTCCCCCGTGTTGGTCCGGGCTCCTTTGCAATAGATCATCTGCCTTCCTGCCAGGCAGCTCGTAAAAGGCGAGCATAGGCTTACCGTCACTAACACCGTGACATCTGACTTTTTGGTAGAGTTTCGCAGCGACGCGCCTGGATTGGTATCACCGCCATAACGTCCAATGTTTGCCGTTGACGTACTCGTATTCCGGTTCGAAGGGTAAGGTAGCCGGTAAACTTACTTTTGCTCGAGGCCTAACATCCCAGCCTCAGGTTGGCAACGCACCATTAACTACTTTGGTGTCTCTAGGCGGCGTGAATTTCTTACCATCACAAAATCCGTCTGCTTGTTTGCTTTCCATTATCATAAAAAACATCTCTTTAAAATCCCTCGAACTTACTGATCTTTTGCTTGGATTAATCGACGCCATGAGTCTATTTGTATTTTGTATATGAGACTGTATGGGGTATATGATACCCCATACATTCTCGTACAGTGTATACAATACATAGGATATGTATTATATACACACTACACCCACAACTTTTTATTTTGGGTATGGTGTGTTATAATGAGTTAAAAGTGAGGAGAGACTATGACCTATCATCCTATATGTTTAAAATACTTAGCGGAAGGATACATAATGCTGTTGTAGGTGTGCTGGGACTTGGAAGAATATATTATATGGCGCTGTCGCAAGCCGTAACTGATGATGACACTGCAGGTTTGCACCTATTTATAGACCAAAGTGCCCTCAACGCGGGCTCTGCATGTGCTAAATATTGTCGCCAATGATTGTTATATTTTGTTGCACTGAGACTGAATTCAAAAGGGCTACACTTCGTATTATTTGTCACAGAACTTAAATTAGGTTTTAATAATCATTTATTTTTTTAACATTTAAACGTTATTTCAAATTGTCATTTTATTATTACCTGTTTTAGTTTGTAATTTGTTATTATCTTTATTGTTAGTGATATTTTCTAATAAATTTCAATATTTAATTTGGTACCCCCATCGAATCAGGACTATTCTGTAAGTATAGGGATGTGTAACGATGATTAAATAAAATAAATATTTGTAATATTTATTTAAATCCTCAGTAGCTCAATTGGTTACAGCATTCGTCGGCTTGAGACGAAAGGTTACAGGTTCAAATCCTGTCTGGGGCGAATTTTTTTCTTTGTTTAAAATTTTTAGAAATCCGAATTATTAATCACTACAAAACATTATATGGTAAAATAAAAACAACCATGTTGTTTTGATGGAGCACAGGCAAATATTTTATCAATTAGGCTTAGTTTCTATTCCGTTCCATATTTGTACTGTGGCGCTACTAAAGTTTCAGCAAGGTCATTTTGTCGAGACCCATTGTACAGGATGACCCAATCGAAAATTTAAATGAATTTGATCATTTCTTAAATACATGTCTGATTTCAAACGTATCTGTTACTAGTCCCATGTCCATAAACATATTATACGTCGTAAAGTCAGATGAGAAATGTCAAAGTTAAACATGGGAAGATGATGTATGTAATATCACTCAGAAAGGTTATGTTACCACCATATAAATAGCGGACCAAGCGATAGTATAGTTATAAATCACTTCAAATATCACTTAGTATAACGTGTGGACGAGACAACGTACAGCTAAACATGCCCTTGCTGGTTTGCTTTCCAATACCTTAAAATAAAAAAGAAAGACAATAGCACCTAATACCTATTTGAAATATAGGCTCTGATATTATTTCATTATTTGTTTTGGGGTAGCGATCTCGCACCTAATCGGTATAGGGCATCTTAACGATGACACATATCTGGTGATCGGCATTGAAATAAAGTTAAAGTAGGTTAGTAACTGCATGTTTAATAATTTACCTTTACTAGGCATAACTTCCAGCGATTAATGATAAGGTTGCGATTACATAGTGTAAACTTCAATCATGATTATAGATTATGAAAATCAATCAAGAAAGTAATCGTATCAGTGATTAATGATTCATCATCATCATCATTATCATCATCAGCCGGAGGACGTCCACTGCTGGACATAGGCCTCCCCCAAAGAGCGCTACAAGTCACGGTCACCAGCCGCTTGTAACAAGTGACTCCCCGCAACTTTGACCAGGTCATCAGTCCACCGGGTGGGAGGTCGTCCAATACTACGTCCTCCGGTATGGGGCCGCCACTCGAGAACCTTTCTTCCCCAGCGGTTGTCGGTTCTGCGAGCAATGTGGCCTGCCCATTGCCACTTCAGCTTCTTAACTCGCTGAACTATGTCGGTTACTCTCGTTCTATTGGCGATCACCGAACTACGGACCATATCTCGCGTAGAAACACGGAGCATAGCTCTCTCCATAGCACGCCGAGCGATTTTGAGCTTATTTAAAAGGCCCACATTTAACGGCAAAGTCTCATCAGTCATCACGGTAACACACACTGGTCGAAGACTTTCGACTTTATGCTCTGCGGTAATTTGGACAAGAAGATACCCATTAGCTTTCCGAACGCTGCCGATCTGAGTTGGATTCGGCGGTCGACCTCTTTTTTGATGTTGGATTTACCTAACTTAACAGCTTGACCTAGGTATATATACTGATCAACAACTCTAAGAATTTAGTTCCCAACTTGAACTGGCATAGGTGCAACATGAACATTGGACATGACTTTCATTTTATCCAAGTTCATCATAAGACCCATCTGTTGGGAAACTCTATCGAGGTCACCAAACATCTTGTTCAAGTCTTCCAGCAATTCCGTCATGACCACAATATCGTCTGTGAATCAAAGGTGAATGATGTACTCGCCATTGACATTGATGTCGAGTCTTTTCCAGTCCAGAAGCTTAAAGATATCTTTCAGTGCATCAGTGAACAGTTTCGGAGAAATAACGTCTCCCTGTCTCACACCTTTCTGCAACTGGATCGGTTTCGAGCTCCGATCTTGTAAACGGACCGACATAGTGGCTTTGTCGTACAAACACCTCAACACTTCGACTTATCGATAGTCGATGCGGCACCGCTGTAATGACTGAAGCACCGCCTATGTCTCAACCGAATCGAAGGCTTTCTCGTAGTCCACAAACGCTAGACATAAAGGCCGATTATACTCCTCGGTCTTCTGTTTAATCTGGCGCAGCGTTCTAATGTGGTGCTAAAGCTTTTATGGAACCTGGCTTGTTCGGGAGGTTAGCAAGCGTCTAACCTGCGTGATATTCGGTTCGTGATTACCCTTGAAAACAACTTGTAAACGTGACTCAGAAGTGAGATGGGTCTATAATTTTTCAATAAGATTTTGTCACCTTTCTTGAAAAACAGAACCACCACACTTCTGGTCCACGCTTCTGGAACACTGCCTTCGAGGATGACGGAATTAAATAGCTTCTGGAGGACTTTCAGTACTGGCATTCCACCCGCTCTCAGTAGCTCAGCAGCAATTCCATCGTTCCCCGGCGCTTTATTGTTCTTCAGTTGTTTCAGAGCCATCCAATCTCGTACAGGCTGACGTCCGGGATGTTTTCGGTGTAATGTCGGTAGGGTTTGGCTCTAGGGTCTTTAGCCTTAGATGAAATTACGGTGCCATCTTTGGTCTTCAGTTTTATCAATTGGGTCTAGCCAACAGACAAATCCCTAGCGAACACCTTGGAGCCCTTATAACGCTCGATAACTTGTTTAATACGAAACGTATTAGAGGTGCGCAGGTCTGACCCCAACGCCTTGGAGACTTGTCTATTTAGCTCCCTGTACTTCTGCATGTCAACTGAAGACTGCAACCACATTTCATCCCGTTCGCCCATAAGTTTGCCGCCCGAAGTCGGGCCGTAGACCTGTATGAACTTTAGCAAATACCGTTTGGTAATTCTGAGTGTAAGGCCACCGTGTTCGACACACTCCCAATCGCCTCCACGTTGTTGATGAGTGACCACCGGACGATAAACCCGACACCGCCCTGGGACAGAGCGTCACCTTCCCGGTGGTAGAACAAGTTATTGGACTTTAGGACTATAAGACTCGATAGTCCGTCTTCGGACTTCAGATAATCCCACAACGCTGGGACGTTGTAACTTGCCCAAACACTCTTCCAACTCCAGGGTCTTCTCGTCAGTCCGGAGCCTGGAGGCCAAGGTTTTTTATGATAGTCATTTGGGGGAGTTTTAATCCCCACGCTTGGCGGGCGGGTTGGGGATCAATAGTAGGGTGTAAGTTTCCACAATGACGTTGCTGCCAGTCATGCGTCAGCAATTTAACTTCTACCCACCTCAAAACGGTTTGACCGCCGTTTGTCGGCTGACTGATTGCACTGGTGGTACATACCACACAGCGGGCGATGGGGTCGTCACTTCCCTACGCCTGTAATGATTATTACGCCTGATTAATGACTATTAGTTTTTTTTATCGCAATTTCGATTACTTTTTTTGATTATTCTTTTAATTAAAGCATAATAACTACATTTAAAAAATCGAAAAATAAAATTAATATTAATTATATCTTTACATAATCGTACTTATTTTTGACCAGTTTCATGAAATATATTTTGTAATATGTAGTAAATTGAATAAAGTAATCAAAAAATAATTGTTTTTGTGCTATTTGGAGCTTAAATAGACTTTAAATGTACCGTCTTTGGAAACATCTCTTCAGAATGTCTGTGGAATTTTGGTAAATTGGTCATGGTTGCATATGACAATGCACCCCACGCACCGTATCTTTGCTTCGAATGCAAGTGAACACGCGAAACATCTTTTTTTGAAACTGATTAAGGATTTAAATAATGAAAAAGTGTTAAACAATCCATGCCTTCGAAATTCTATCACTTTCCATCTGGTGACCCACTTGCTCGTTTGCCTCCTCTTCTATAAAAAAAAAAATTCTATCAGCAGATTTTAGAAAATCGCAGACATATTGGTTGGATTGAATGATTAAGTTTCGAACCGCATTTATTATAAATAGTCATTAAAAGTTGAATCAAGTCTTTGCATATAATCCGATTACTGACTATTGTAATACTTTGATAATTCAAAACCAACGTTAACAAAATGTAATCGTGATTGAAAGTAATCCAGATTAAAGGTATTTATGATTGATGTAATCATGATTACTTTCAATTAGATTATTAATCTGATTACAACAGTAGTTGATTACGACCAATTCTGATAACATCCCGACCACACGGCACCGACGTATCTGCAACACAATTGGTTTCTATAGGCCACAGTTTTCTCTTATCATAAGGAGAGTCAAGTGCTTGTTCGCTGAACTATCATATAAAAATGTATTTAAAGAAATTGTGTAACATAGAAGCCACGAAAATTTTGTTGCCCAATGTCATTGCAAAGCACTTAAGTACATAGAATAGAATAGAATAGAATATTTTGTATTCGAAGTAAGTATTCTTGAATACATTTTTCGAAAGTCAGCAAATTGCGTTCATACAACACAGTTTTTCTTAATTATAACTAATTAAAAATAAAATCTTACATGTGTTTGCAACTATAGCAATAATAAAATGCAAAGTTTAATGGTCAATAAACCAAGTCAATAACACAATTAAATCAATGTAAAATTAAATTTCATTAACAAAATAAAAACGTAAAATAATAATACACAACTAGAATAAATATGTTTTAAAAATTACAACAGTATTATTACATTTACATTTACAACAGCATTATTACAACAGTATTATTAAATTGTCACATCTAATTTTTTTTGTGATAACCTGCAGAATGCAAGTCGTGTAATTAATGAACGTGTCCAGTTTGTGGTACAAATTAGCGACTCCTTAAATGCGGCGTCATATAAGTGCGTTCCAGTGTTACAGCAATTGTACAAATGCATTTACCTAATCGATACAAATGGCTTGTTTTATACAAATGCGAAACCATTTCATATTAACGTGATAATTTTTATACCCATGAACTACTAATAACAATGACAAAATAAAATGCAAGGTTTGTATAGTGGTGTATTAGTCCAGTAGAGTCGAAGTTTGGCTATACTGCATTATTTTTTCAAGTAGTAGGATTTAATTTTATTAAAAAACTGTATTTAAGCTCTGCAGAGGCTTTAAAACTAAGTTGACTAGGAAATTGGTTGTTTTTACTTAAATGGCTGATGCTATCTCTTCTTGGTGATTGCTTTTTTATGAAGGTAAAGCTTGGCAATGGTGTTCGACCAATTAAAAAAACTTGTTTTCTAGACAATTTTCTGAAAGTTAATAATTTTCAACAATTCTGCTAGTGTTTTTTTTTTATTTTAACCAATATGACCAACGTTTTCAGATCGGTTTTCGTGAATAACTCAAAAATTACGTATTAAAAAAAATGTTAACATATAAATATAGTAGAAAAATAGGTAACATATCACAAAACGAAGTATGGTGGCTGAAAATCCAAAAAAAATGAAAGCAAATTTGTCGTGAGCAAAATTCAAAGTTTCAAAGTAAAATAACATTCTTATCAAAAAAAAATATGAAGTACGTAATTTTAAAGTTATTTACGAAAAACCATCGAAAAAAATTGCATTCCTGTTTAAAAAAAGTGTGTGTGTACTTATGTACACGCGTTAGAAGTTATACTTCTTCGGCGTAATAAGATAAAAATCTTTTGAAAAACTAAAATGTTATCTTTAGCTAACTTCATAGCTAACTTAATAGCTAACTTCATCATGTCGGTTTTTCGTGACGGTGTGCGCGCGCATCGTAAAAATTTACCCTCATAATTTTTTCCTAACGCGTCAAAAGAAGTATAACTTCAAAAAAATGAAATTTTTACAAGCGGGTTGGTCTAACAAAAGTATTGACTTTAACAAAAAAAACTTTATTAAAATAAAAGTTTCCATGAATTGGTCGATCTAAACATTGGCGAGTATCGCTAATGAGATGGCATTAACCCTCTATGTAAAAGCACCCATATGTAGTAACTGTTATGCTTTTATAGCATCTGCAGAACCTAAACCCCATTTTCATAAAGAACGATTACTGCTTTGCACTCCTGCTTTGCACGACTATAAGGGAAACTGGGCATTTACTAAAATATATCGTATATATGATAATATAAGATAAATTTGCTATCTATAAATTAATACTTTTATAACATCATCGTAATATCAAGCTCCAAGGATAGTAGTAGTAGTAGTATCTTCACGCTCATATCCTCGAAGAGGTAGGCAGAGGCACAACCAGGGCACCCACGACTAGCCGAAGATATTAAGTCCCACAATGTGATAGGTGGCAAGCCTATCGCCAACCGGGCACATATCCTATTCCGAGCAACATTTTTTTTATTAGAAAATTGGGAAAACCCAATTTGTTTGTGTTGCCCGACCCGGAATCCGAACCCGGGACCTCATGCAGTCAAGTCCAACAACTGAACCACTAGACCAAAGAGGCGATGTAGGCTAGTTTATTAATAAATTAATTATTATTATTATAGTTATTCGTTTTTATTTCACTCACCAGTGGTGCAATATGTATGTGTGTGAAGTGTTTGTAATAGGATTAAGAGAGTATATAAAGTATGTGTAGACATGTCCTTATCGCTAGCGAAGACAAAAACGGACACTTTAAGAAATAACTTATAATATTTATAATTGTAATTAATAAACTAAAAAGGTCATAACTTTTTCTTTACACTTTGATTCAAGATTATATTTGTACCTACGTAAAAATCTTACACTATCTTTTCTTTGTTTACCCTTTTAAGTGTTGAATTTAGGAATATAATTGATTTAGTAATCATCATAATGAGAGTAACTATAACTAAAACCAGAAAAAAATACACATCAAACATGTTATAAGTAATCCAATCAAGATTCCTTGCCGGGTTTTTCATGAAACTTGCCCCTTTGTTTCTTATAACATATTCTAACCAAAATATAGCCGTATCTAAGGGGGTCATGGGTCTATCTCTAAATCTTTTTGCTGTTTGCTTAGCGATTTTTAAATAAGAGTCATTATTTAGGACATCATTTAAAGCATTTTCTATGTTCTTCTCATCAATGTTTTCAAATTTCAAAATCATCCCGGCTCCTGCTTCTTGTATTAATAGTAGATTATTAAACTGATCACCGTACACTGGTACTCCAATTATTGGTACTCCATTATAAATTGCTTCTTGTGTACTGAATAAGCCTCCATGTGAGAAAAATACTTTTATGTTCGGATGAGCTGAAAAGTATTTATTAAAATGTGGTTAAGTTAAAAGTTTGTGTATTGTACTCTTTCTATGGTTGAAACTTAATAAAACTCCATTTATTCATCTATACATATGACAAAACATTAATAAAAATAAATATTTACATGAAACATTCTTTTACAGGGCGTAGGATGCAGGACCCTTAACGAGGACTATGATTTTTTCTCGGTTTGTCTGTTCATTTATCACCCAATAACTTCTATATCTACATTTAGGAATACTGTTTGTCGTGGAATCCCCTGTTCCATCAAAAAAAAACTTTCAAATATGTTGCCTAGACTAAAATAATCTACTGTTGAATGTTTGTAATATATCAATGCACAGTAAAACCTTAAAACTCTGACTCCAATTTACATAAAATAACTTTTTTAAGAACATTTTAGCTCTTTGAAATCATGACATATTTTTCCAAAAATAACTATTAAAAACGGCTCATTACTAGCCAAGTACTTGCTTATCAAACAAACGGCAAAAATATAAAATAATAAGAAATAAGTAATGAATACGGAGAAATCTAGACAGGTTTGCGAGGATCGTGACATAGACAATCTCTTTTTATTGTGTAAAAGACTTCGCGTGGACTACTACTCTGTCAAGAAAGTACCGGGAAAAATCAATAATACACAAATTGTTTGTTATTCATATAAAAATATTCTGTCATCTTCAAATAATAATAAAAAATATCTCTGGACAAGTTACAAAACGCTCAAATTTGTGTCTTGTTAGGGTTAAATTGCACCAGATTTTGCTGGCCCCAAAACGAAATTTCAGACAATCTTTTGTCGTAAAATTATCGTCGTTCGTTCGTAAAATTATCAATTTAATGTTTGGCTGTAATAATAACTTTATTTATTTTTAAATCGAATGATGCAATTATTATTTTAAACTATTTTTGACATTTTATTTTAGATTAATACTACGAATTGTAAGTGTGTATTAATTAATTTAAAACATAATATTTAATCTCATTTCAAGTAAGTGTAAAATTTGTGCGAAAAAATAAGATAAATAGATATGTACTTAAATTCTAAGATATTCATTTTAATTGTATTAAATCAATTCATTATTTATACTGACTGCAAATTAGTTTATTTGTATTAATTTTACAATTGTACCCCTTATAGGCAGAATATAGAGCTCAAACCAAATTTGTTAACAACTAGCTATGTACCTATATTCGAACAATACATGAATTATGAATTATGTCAATTTTAGACACAAGTTGTTTCCGGCTCTCGAAGACATGTTTCCGCTATATATTATGTCCGCCAAAGTATAAGGCTTCCCCAGTAGTGTCGTCTGCATAGCAATGAGTGTTACTAATTTGTAACATGTCATTGATATGCAGAAGAAACACAGTAGGAGAAATCACACAGCCTTGGGGAACACCGGCATTGACAGGTTTGGAATCCGAGCACATACCGTCGACAACGACCTTGATGCTACGCCCCGTCAAAAAACTAGTGATCCATGTACATAATTTCTCAGGAAAACCGTAAGAAAGAAGCTTTGATAGAAGCGCCTTGAGCCACACCCGATCGCAGTCTTTCGCTATGTCCAAACTTACAGCCAATGCTTCTCCCTTGCTTTCGACTGCTTGCGCCCATCGGTGTGTTAAGTATATCAAAAGATTACCAGCTGAACGACCACGACGGAAACCGTACTGACGATCATCTAACAGCTGGTGCTCCTCTAGGTACATAGCTGGCAGTTTGTTATGGATTGGTGTTTTCGTCGCAAGACTTCGCTGCCGTGACCCAGGTGTGGTAGCATTTCCGCTTATGGCTAAGTGCCATCTTACAGGGACGACTAAACCAAGGCTGGAAATTGCTACCAACAGGCACTGAAGAGAACGGAATATAAAATTCCATACCCTGCAGCACCACATCAGTGACAGCATGAGCAACGATGTCTGGATCATCCAGCGAGAAGCAAATCTGCCTCCATGGGTAATACGCAAAAAAAAAGATCGCATCCCGTCCCAATCTGCTGACCTATAATGCCACACTCGACGTCAGCCCGATAGTGGTAGCCGCACACAAGGTGGAACGGACACTGCACTTCGGACTAAGCAGTGGTCAGAAGATCCAAGAGGGGCATCGAGAGAGACTCTATAGTTCTCTGGGTGGGAGGTCAGCAGAAGGTCTAACAGTGAAGGCGTATGATCCCCCACATCTGGAATTCGCGTTTGCGAAGTCACCAGTTGCGTGAGTTCCAGTTCTAATACGTAGAAATACTTAAATAGATACCAGAATAAATTTAATACACACATAGACCCGGAAATGCAGACATCTAAATGTTCATCACACAAATGCGTGCCCCCATCGGGAATCGAACCCGAGCCTGGCTGATGGTGGATGTAGTTAACCGTGTATGCAAGCCACTCGACCAATAAGGATTCAAGGTATGATTCTTCAGAAACGATAAAACGATCTAACCATCAAAACATTTAAACTCTGTTTCTGGTAGGTAAGTTCATTCTCGTCTCGAATTCTATTTTATGTTTTCTACCGATTGAAAACGAGTGCCACGAAGTAAAAATTTAAGTTTAGGAATAAGAAAGAAGTCAGCTAGAGCCCTATTTAGTTAATATGGTGAAAAAAGTGAAAACTTGAATATTAACGTTGTGCATTTTTGATATTTTGGAATGGTTAGGGAATAGGTAATTTTGAACGAATTGCTTTAGTTATCAGTATGAAAGTTCTATTATTTATGTGGTATAATACAATAGTCTTGTGCTTAATCGGACATTTTTGGATTTGCACTGCAATCGTACAATCCGTAAAATGTACTAGTACACCTTATTAGTACTATTAGTTAGTATTCTGTGCTTAACCATGAAACTTCAGTACGCTACCTACATACTAGTACGGCCACTTATTAATTTACCTCGGCCAGTTAAAATAGTATTATCTATATTTATGAGATAAAATATGATGAAATATTTTTATTTATTTATTTTAAATTCATCCACTATATTGTACAAAGGTGGACTTAATGCTACATGGCATTCTTTACCAGTCAACCTAACTTTATTAGAAAAAATAATTACAAACACATTTCAACATAATTTTAGGTAGCATAATCAAATACATAAACAATACGTATATACCCAGAAAAATACGTATTCTATAAATATAGTCATTCTACATACATAAATACAAATATTACAGTATTTACTTAAATATACATTTATACACACATACACATATATATACAAATACACATACATACAACACAAATATACATCTATATAAACACACACAAACATTAAATAATAAATAATATCTGACAACACTACTGTGATAAATAATTGAAAAGGGAACGTTTGAGGGAAAACTTAGTTAAGCTATTTCTGATATCCACAGGAAGAATGTTCCAAAAACGAACAGCTTGGAATGTGAAGGATTTGGATACAAAATCAGTACCACAGAGTGGAACTTGAAGGATAGGATTATTTTTGGAACGCAGTTGCCGAGAATGAGTTAAGTGTTGGAATTGAAATGTAGATTTGAGATACTGCGGGGTATGAGGGTTGTAAAGTATATTGAATAAGGTATAAATCATTCTTAATTGTCTGCGTTGACGAATGGGAAGCCATTTGAGTTTTTTCCGATACGATAAAACATGATCATATTTCCTTAAACCAAAGACGAAACGGATGCAGTTATTAAGCATACGCTCTAATCGGTCCAAAAGACATTCATTAAAGTCACTAAAACAAACATCGGTATAATCAATAATTGGAAGGACAAGTGTCTGTACTAGTAAAATTTTACTTGTGGTAGGCAAGAATTTTTTGTGGCGATATAGAGCGTAAGGCAACATTAACTTTACGGCACACTTCGGAAATATGTGGTGTCCAAGATAAAGTTCAATTTCAATAAAATATATATGCGTTTATCGATTTTCCTTCTACTATTATTTATTTATTTTAACGAAAACTCACAACTTTTTCGAAAACAGTTAAATTTCCTTACAATGTTGTACTGTAACTTCTATTAAATGAGAAACTATGATATACCTAGAAGTCGCAAACAAATTAAAAGATGTTTTACTAAACTAATATCTATTTTATCTTCCACAAACTGCAAAGCATTTAAAGCAAGAAACAATTTACACTTTACAGTACATTACTTAATACTGCAGAACAACGCGAAAGGCCGAATCGCAGTAGTTTATGGGATTGTTTTACAATCACTCGTACTGGTATTATCCAATGTGTATCCTATGCTGTTCGGAAATATGTAAGCAATACAGAACCAGCAACCAGTATCTACGTTTTATTTTAGATCTCGAGCAAGCGACCTGCACCGCCGTCTTGTTGGCGTATGCGCAGTGCGTCGTCTTACATTCTGACGATCTGACTCGAAATTAAAAGTTTTTACCCATTCCAAAAAAAGTGCGCAACGTCGCTAAAGAAGTTTTCATTTAAAAAAACACTCAACATGACTTCAACTAATGTAGAATAAGCCTTTATTTTGTGTTCTCACCGCCTGCCACCGCGACCAGATCACGAATAGAGTCCGAACTCGGGTTGGCGAAGGACGTGGTAAGTTTTTTTATGTCCCGAGTTACTTGAAAATTTATATTGTTTCCCGAGCTTTTACTTTACTCGTGGTCTGGTCGCGTTGGTGGGCGGTGGGAAAGTTAGGTAGGCTTGTCGTATTCTGTGTCATTTGAAAGACTTCTCGTCACAACAGTTACACTGCTTACGCGTAATTAGCAAAGTAAAGGTTTATTCTACATCTGTAACAATGGATTTTTGCAAAGTAACGCCTGTTTTAATAAAATATGACTTTGACATTAAATGAGTTTGGCATGGTTCTTTCGGTTTCGATTCAGTGTGAAGGCACCACTCCAAAGCTTGTTGACTAGTTTGCATATCAAACACGTAAAGTAGTAGAAGTATGTACTGAAGTACATAATACTCCAGTTTTAGACATTGATCAAACCGAGGCAAATCTTCCGTTACATCTCGACTGGTTTTGAACGCTTTGTATCCCTCATAAGCAAGAGTTTTAATAAAGTCGATTCACCGTAAGCCTTCTGTAACATTTTCATTGCTTTCTAACACGAAATTCCATTAACAACTCAAAATTTAAGACAAACTCTTTGTTTTATGTGTTTGTTCATTATGAAATTTGCAATACGATTGCGCGCAAGCGACTCGCTCTATTTATAGGGTTTCGCGAGTTCGCGTGCGGGTGTGCTTTAATAATATGTGTTAAACTTACTATTACCTCGAGGCCTAACATCCCGGCCTCAGGTTGGCAGCGCACCATTCCCACCTTTGGATTTCTTACCATCAGGAAATCCGTCTGCTTGTTTGCCTTCCAATATCATAAAAAATATATTCCTGATACTTTTTTGATTGAATATATGCATGTAAATGTGTATTTTGAAATGAATAGTTGAATCGAGTCTGACTGCCTTACCTAATATTTCTTTTTGAGGCATCCATTTCCTTATCACTACGTTACTGGGTTGATCTTTGAGAATATCTTCTTCCCATTTCCATAAAACGGTTTGGTTCAAACGTTTAAATACTTTCAAAAACGCTTTTCTCTTCTCCTCGGGTAAATCAGAACTTTTAACGTTTGAACCAAAGTTAACGTAAATAAAACCATGTATTGATTCATCCAGGAGGTTTTGAAAATCCTGTAAAGTTTAGAGTTTACATTTTACTTTATAATGGGTAAGCAGTGTTATTTTAACGATTCGTTTATAACAATGAAAAAGCCAATCAC
>NJDC01003590.1:245795-275023 GCA_002245475.1 Calephelis virginiensis
TTTGACTGAATATATGCATGTAAATGTGTATTTTGAAATGAAGTTGAATCGAGTCTGACTGCCTTACCTAATATTTCTTTTTGAGGCATCCATTTCCTTATTACTACGTTACTGGGTTGATCTTTGAGAATATCTTCTTCCCATTTCCATAAAACGGTTTGGTTCAAACGTTTAAATACTTTCAAAAATGCTTTTCTCTTCTCCTCGGGTAAATCAGAACTTTTAACGTTTGAACCAAAGTTAACGTAAATAAAACCATGTATTGATTCATCCAGGAGCTTTTGCAAATCCTGAAAAGTTTCGAGTTTACATTTTACTTTATAATAGGTAAGCAGTGTTATTTTAACGATTCGTTTATAACAATGAAAAAGCCAATCACAGACAACAAACTAGGTAGTATGTATATCATCTTATATATAAAATTCTCGTGTCACAATGTTAGTCTGCATACTCCTCCGAAACGGCTTGACCGATTCCTCTGAAATTTGGTAAGCATATTGGGTAGGTCTGAGAATCAGCTAACATCTATTATTCATACCCCTAAGTGATAAGGGTGACTCACCCCAATTTTTTTAAATAAATCACATTAAAAATATAGCAGAACAACGTCTTCCGGGTCAGCTAGTTATTTTATAATTTAGGCTTATTTCGTTGCTAAAGCGTAAGCTGCACTTTCCTTAGCTATAGTTTTCCTGTCTGAAACTTTTTTATATATTACAAAGTAGACTAATTTCGTTGCTATAAATATACACGTTTCTAGTGTGTCGCTAGCTACGACCTACGGCCACTGTACCCTGCAAAAGATGAAAACGACAAAGGCGAACAATAATGCTATGGCGTCCAGAAGAGTTGGTTTCGATACGTGGGAGTACCAGTACTTTAGTAAATAGTAACTATAAATAATTTTAAAAATAATTAAAACCATCTACAAACATTTTTTTATAAATTGAAAAAAGTAAGTACATATACAACATTTATAACATTTCATACTTCCGGTAGGACATCTTGGACGTCTTTCAAATGCATTCCACCTATTTCCACGATATTTGGTAGCAGTGCCGACGGATGATTATAACTAAAGTGACTGTTAATTAGTAATAACGAGGTATTTCTTTGAATATCATATAGACTAGGCACTGTTCCTTCAAGCATCGGAATATATTTTTTTATTAATTCTTCCTGTTTATCTAAATACCAGAATCTCCAATACAAATAATCATTAACTGTGGTATACAAATTTTTTAGTCTTCCCCAAAAGCTTCTTGGATTGTCTATAGCCCAATGTTCTGAAACAATTGTGGCCAATTGCAGGGGATTTCCAGTAACTAGATTATGTTTCATACAGTTCCCAAATGTAGATATCAATGCCAAAGGGGCATTATACTTATAAGCAAGAACATTGAAAGCTTCTTGATAAAATTGTTCCGCGATAACTAAATCGAATGAATTGTCCTTCTTCAGGAAATCCTGAAAATGTCTAGATTTTAATGCGCCCTCTGTTACAGCTAGACATCCCGTGTAAAATATTCTCTGATGAAACTCATGGCCACTCATTTCGACCAGATCAAAAACTTTTGTTTTTTCCATACCTGTAATAAAGCAGGCGTTGTTCAAGTGCGAATTTAGTTCAAAACTAACTGCGCCCGCGATTATGTCAATTTAATAAACAGATCTGAAATAAAAGTACTCTTTATCAAGAGTCATATATCATAATATCATAATATAGCTGCCAGTGAAAGTTCCGCCTATATCGATTTAGCCCTTTCGGAGGTTAACCGGAACAAACAGACAGACACCAATAGACAGATAGACAGAAAAAAATTATATTTTGTACCGTAAATATGTTTATTTACAAGTAGTAAAAACTGGTTATTTTAATGTTGCAAACAGACACTCCAATTTCATTTGTTTCATACATATCAACATGACAGGAAAAACTCATAGTGTTAATGCTACGACACGTATTTGAAGTTGGTGTGTGACATTGGTTAGCACTGTACCTCATGTACCTCACTGTACAAGCTCATTGAGTCAGATTTTTTCATTTAGAAGTGGTAAAAAGTGACATATTTCATTACGAAATTCAGGAAGCATGCAGTAAAGTTGATCATTTTGCTTCGTTCTATAGATGTGGTATGCAGTGTTATTTTCTCGCCAGATATTTTTATTGCAATTCACTTGAATCTTGATTTTTAAACGAAATATTTTGAGCTGAGTAATTTAATTACGATACAATTCATTTTTATCTATATTCGTATTTATTGATTTTAATGTGATTTCTTAGATTTCCGTAATTTAAAAATTCTAACCAAACTTACTGTATAATTCAATTAAAATTTGTACCTTGGGACTGTGATTTTTTTTAAACGATTGGACACTACGACTTTAATCGGGATATTGAATTTTTATTCGTCAATCAGATGCTATAGTGAAAGTACCTAGTAAAGAAAGGCAATTAAAAAAGACAAAATTTTAAATATTTTCTTGTTAAATATATATTAATACTGTATTTAGGGATATGAACAGACGACCGAACACAAAACGAAACACTTCTGCTGCCACAGAATAAGTATCACTAATAAATTGTCATATCTTACATTATTACAAAAAATCACGACATTTCGAAAAAACGTGAAATTTTTGAATACCAAAATTATGTTTTAGGACATTGGACAGACAACCGGGAAACGGGACAGTCTCATTCAAGACGGGACGTATGGTCACGTTAGCTGTAACGTATATATGATCCGTAAAAGTTATACCTATTAAAAGTTATTCCTCTCACCTAAGATTTTCCATATTCCTGTTATATCCACTCCGATTTCAAAATAATTTGGTGGTGGCGTTTTTTCTTTGAATGGAGTTATAACGGTGACATTATGGCCTCTTCGAGCCAATTCTAAGCCAATAGGACTGAGAAACATATAATGAGATTCTGTATGAAATGGTAAAGATATCAGTATGTTGGCAGATTTACTGCCAGCTGTTGTAAAAAGCAAAATCCAAATTAACTTCATCTGAAAATAAAATGAAATTAGTTATATATTATTAAAAAAACATTACTATTTGGTGGAGAGCTGAACGGTTCGCTAGGTTTGACTTATTCCTGTTGTCATGTTGTCAGTGCTCTCTATTGTTGTGTCACGTACCAGCTGGAGGGTAGGGTGCGGCTAGATTAGCATACGTGCCCTAAGATCCCGACCCTAACCCAGCAACGCACCAGTAACATTCATGAAGTTTACAGGTGATAGCTGTCGGTTGTTTGCTATCATTGCATTTAACATTGATATGTGAAATGAAATAATATTAAATCTGACATGCTAACGGCCAATGTTAATAATGTATCTCAATCTAATGGATTTCAAGCAATCTAGATAGCTGCGTATCCAGCGGCCTATCCCATACCTAATTGCCATATTAATCCTGTCCACAGATATGTTATTGGCAAGCGATAACATAAAAATGGATCAAAATATCAATCTTTTACAGGAGGTTTTGGATTAGGATTGATTATTAATATTGGCCGTAAGTGAACAAGTCAAAACATCAGTGTTGTCTGTATCTTATTACGGTCGTAGGCATAAAATTCCAGTGTGGGAGGTAGTATAATATAATATATAGTATCTACGAGTATGACCGTATTATATACCTAAAATCTATGTATTATGGTTATTATGTTCATTATTTTTTTGGGCACGTTACACCCATGGCCCAAATGCCTTATGCGTAGTTACCCATGTAGTACCTCGATGACCAATGAAAATATTATTCACTCAATGTTAGGATTACATTTATTTATAATATACGTCACGTCATGAGTCACTGTTTTCTTAGTTAAGGTCTCAGAAAATAACTAAACATATTTTATTAGATCGAATATATTTTTCATTGACGCAAGAGAAGATTAACAAAAATTATATATAATAATGTTGATATTTAAAAAAAATAAGTTTATCAAAACCTCATTATAACATTCTTAACGCGGATAGAGTATGAGTATGTAAGTAGCATAAGTACGTAAGTAGTATAAGTACGAATATGGTTAATTATTTTAATCATGTTTCAGCAAACTACCGTCCTTGTGCCACTCAAATATAAATTGTAGTGTAAAATGTGCAAAAATTACTAAAATTATTTTCAATTACCAACAATTCAGTCATACGAAATATACCTAAATACTCAATGATTCAGGTGTAAAATGTTCTTAAATTAATGTTATTCTTTAATTTAACTCTAGTGATCTAGGAATATCTCTCGGACAAAGCAAGATCACAATATACTTAGAACATCCAACAATATAGATACATGAGGTGTAAACCCTATCCATCTTATTAATAAAAGTGATTTAGGGTAGGTGTAAAATTAAGTTGAAATTAAAATTAAGTATATGTATAATCTGTATTACGTTGTAATACAGACTATAATACCAAGTTAAACCTTGGAGTACTTTACTCCGTGTTTATTAATAAGGCAGTATATAAATAAATGAGAAGGTTTACGAGGTACTATATGTCAATTCAAATGAGTTTACTTTATAAACTGTAAGGTGGCAAGCGTAACGCCAACCAGCGGAGCTTTTCAGTATCTTTTTAATGATGACGATGTTCTCAAATGACGTGTTTCGTGTTTGCTATTTCCATTGTATTTCAAATACAAAACACGTCATTTGATAGCTATTTGATGTACACTCAGTGATCACCACTAAAAAGATATGGAATCAGCCCTCAGATACTTATCCTATCCCGACAAAAGTTGTTTTTTTAACCCTTGACGCAAAATATAGTATGTTATAAGTGTTTTTTGACATGTTTCTCTGTGTGTGCCTGTGCATGTGTGCGTGTGTGTGGCATCGTAGCTCTATACCGGATGGACGGATTTTTAATACGGATTGTTTTGATTTAAAAAGCTAGCGTGGCCTGACGGTTCTTAGTTATAGCCTATGGAGATCTGTCCAGACGTTCAAGGTCATCAACCCATTTGCAGGTATTTAGTAAGCATCGAAACATTGACCACACATCCCAATAGACGCCTATTCTTTATAATTTTGCTTTGAAACAATTCTGGAGGTGCGGGGAAGCGACGAACTGCTTTCTAATTGGCCCTTGCAATGACAACACGTCACATTCATAAACAGATATATAAGATTAGGGATGAGACATATTTAATACGAACAATATATTTTATCGATATGCCTTTTATTTTATGAAGTACGACATTGTAACGGATTATATCGCATTTTGTTATTGCACGTCACATTGCAGTTAAGCAACTCGACGTGTCAAAGTCACACATTTTTGCGGTTGAGAGTAATATCCGTACTTGAATGTTATAGGTTCTTACATCTGTAATTGGCGTTTTGTAGGGGGGCAACATAAGTCAAATATTTTTAATGTAATATATTTATTTAATCAAAGTATGAACCATTGTTTTCTATGCACATGTGCCATTCCATAGGTAATTTATTGATCCCTCTACTAAAAAACCATTCGAACGGGAATCAATAAAATTTTTGGACGTGGTTTGGACTGCCCCATCGTAATTGAATTTTTCGAAAAAAAATTAGTAATCGGTTGGAGCTAGGTTCGGGTGAATGTTTTTTTACATTCCAATTGATGCTTTTCTAATTGAGAAGCCGTCTGTTGTGCAGGATGTGGTCTAGCATTGTCATGAAGCAGCAGTGGCGTAAAGTGTATAAAACAATCTTCTGCAAAATGCTGAGATTTAATACACTGTATTAGGAATTTGGAATCCGGAAACCAATTCTCTCGTCTGGTTTCTTTAAACTAAATTAGATTTTTTTACTTTATGATCTTGTGGATACCTGATACATAAGACATACTTATCGAATTGAATTGTTTTAATTCATTCGAGTACTTCCCACCCGAACTACAGAATATCGTTGAAATACTGTAAAAAAATTAGTTTTAAAATTGTCCCAGCCCTTTGAAATTTTATGACACACTGACCCCAACATCGCCTATCGGAACCAGTCTTGAATTTATATCACCCAGATAACCACCTTTGCACTTAAAAGAGTTCAATTAAATCGGCTCAAATATTTTTGAGTTATTCAATGACAAATAACAGTACCCTCTTCCGCGTTTAGTTCAGAAGTTCAGTTTTTCATCGTGTTGATCGGGTCCGCTGACTAAAATAGATCACCTGCCCCTCTGCCAGGTAAAACAGGTAATTGTCAACAAGATCACTGGCGATAAAGTGGTGTGCAGCAACTTCCCTGGGTAGTTATCCACCGCTTTACCCATTCCTGCCGCTAAAATGACAGTGTCACATTTCGATTCGGAGGGTAGGGAGGCCAACTCAAAAGTAGACAGAGTAAGAAGTTTTTTATTGTTTCTGTCAGTGCTTAAATTTATCGATAAAATACATAAATACTTACAAACAATACCGGTACAAGACCGGTACCCTATTCAGGATAAATAAACAAAAATAGCGATAAAATAGATTTGCACATTAGTCCATCACTAGATGTATGCAAAAGAAAGTGATAGCTTGAAAATCACATGTGTAAGAAAGGGAAATAAACCCGCATCTAACAATGCTGACCAGTATATGACGAACTCCGATAAATATCAAATAATTTAAAATATAATTTATTATGAATGTTATTATTTTTAATTAACCTACGGAAAGTTGTACCATCTTTTCGGTAATGTGAAATGCGGCTTTTTTTACTGTACCATTTAATTGAACAAACAGTCATTTTATATCTATTTTTTTATTTTTTTATACAATAACGCGACAATGTTTACAGGTCACAAACCTGGTCATTTCTGTTCATATCTTTTTAAGTAATAAGCTACATTAGAACAATTACACTTATGTGTTGACAGAACCGTGTTGCCTTATATGCGGCGTCTATTGGGATGTATGGTCGATGCATCGAAATGATTATAAGGCACATTAACGGTATTCATTTCACTTTTAAGCATATGTGAGTGAGTGTGACATTTAAAACACTAATGAATGCTGGTAGCACTGAGCTGGTCTGATGATGGAACTATAAGATAAAAGACGTAACCTTGGAATGCCTTTTGGAATGCCACTGAGTTTGGAGTCATTTAATTCAATTTAATTAGTCTGTTCATATTTTTGATGGCGTGAACTTAATGACAAGGTTTTGATGAATGTATTGGGAGGTTGCTGATGGATCTTTGTTTAAAAGTTATTGTATCACACCAAAAAGAGAGGCGTTGTAAGTTTGACTTGTATGTGTGTTTGTCTATGGCATCGTAGCTCTTAAACAGTAGTGAGGCATTATGTCAACCCTTGACGCAAACCAAGGGGTGTGATTAGTGTGTGTTTGTGTCTATGTGTCTATCTGTGGCATCGTAACTCTTGAACGGATGGACTGATTTTTATGTTAAAACTGACTAAGCAAGGTGATTTTTGGCGTAAATAAAAATAGGTTAATCGGGAGTATATTAAATTTTTTAATTTTAAGTGCTATATTAGAAAATTGACAAAATAACTCTTGACTTGACAGAAGAAGGCCGTTACTTTGCGGAAATCCATACTTTTTTGGCGGGTAATTGCAAATTAAATAATTTTGTTTGGATTTGAAATAATTCTTGTTTTTGACACAATAACATTAAATTCAAATGTAAAATTAAGGTTCTATTTTTTAGTGTTATTTTATACTCACCATTATAAGTGTTCACAAATAGCAAGCACACAGTTTCGAGTTAGTTAATGCTATGTATCTTAAAAGAACTATTCAACCTTCCTTACACAAATCATTTCCATATTTTATTATTACATTTGTAATATTAATCACCTTGTCAATGTCATTATTGAAGTGGTTTTGACTTTTAATATTGATAAAATTTAGATAAAATTATAATTTTTTGATAGTAGTATAATCAATGTCAACTAGTTATACGGCATCAGGGCGTTGACTTATACAACATTATCAGAACATTCGAGCAATCACAGGATGTCTCACGAGTTAACATTTTTTTCACAATTTAAATACAAATTTTAACAGAAGAATTAACTGTATCTTGTTGATTCGTTGCTCATCTTTATGTGTATGAATCGCTTAGTTGTATGTAAGACGCGTGTAGTAGCGCGAGTTGTGTGTACTAACTAAGGGTACGAAGGACGCGGGTAGACGCGTCAATCCGACTAGAGTGGCCGCGGCGACTGAACTAGGGCGGTGGAAGTAATGACACCCGCACTCCGCTGATCAATTATTACCATAAAATGTAATAAGATGCAGATAGATTAGATAGCTTCGGGAATCTTATTATTTTTTTTTGCAGGTACCTCTCTGGAACAAATTACTGTCATATCCAATCAACATCTTACGTCAAGATGAACTCTCGTAACAAATCAGACTCCAGGGTTTTTACAGTAAAGGGAGAAGCGTAATTTTAAACTTCAAAAAATAAGTTACGTTGTGGAAATGGTAAGACCGATAAACTTTGGATCTAAGGATTCCATAATATAGGCCTAGCTTAACGGGGCGTCCCCAAATAAGAAAAAAAAGAAGTTTACACTTTACGCTTACTTTTTCAAGCTACAAAATTATAACCTTTGTTATAAAATCATAGCATACTACGCAAAAAAAAAACTATTGCGTTTAACTTATGGACATACAGTTACCACGTTAAAAAAATAATATCACGTAGTTTATTATGTATTCTTGCACATCTTCAATCGAGTGCAAAATTGAACTATTAGATATTCTTATCTATCATGTCATAGCCAACGAAAGTTATGGACAAGTTTCGCGGCGACTCACCCGGATAGGTACGACCGCCTTACCTATTCCTGCCCCTATAACATGACGTATTCCGGTTCCTCCAAGGCAGCTCGTAAAAAGCAAGCATATGCTAGCCGATAAGCTTACTGTTGCTCGAGGCCTAACATCTCGGCCTCTGATTGGCAACGCACCATTGCCACCTTTGGTGTCTCTAGGTGGCGAGAATTTCTTACCATCAGGAAATCAGTCTGCTTGTTTGCCTTCCAATGTCATAAAAAAAGAACAACTTTCGTTTCTCTCAAGGTATTTTTATTTTAGTACTTGCCCTGTCTTTCTATAAATTTAGAAAAAAAATCTTCTCAGATAGGATTTGAATCTGTATCTTTTCGTCTTAAGCCGACGAATGCTCTAACCATTTGAGCTACGGAGGATTACCTTGAAATACCTTTAGAGAAACAAAAGTTACGGCCATTACAGATGTGAATTTAATCTGTAACGATGAACACACTTAGTAGGTACTCAGAACTGTGTATATATAGAACATAACTACCCGCGTTAGCGGTAAAGAAAGGAGTTAAAAATTTCGCCTTGAATCTTGAATCTTCAGCAGCTCAAATGGTTAGAGAATTCGTTAACTTGATACGAAAATTTACAGGTTCAAATTCTGTCTGAGACGAAATTTTTTCTTTCTTTAAAATTTATAGAAATGTAAAACCCAAGCACATTGCAAGTGCTAAAACAAAAATAACTTTATTAAGAATGTCGACTTGTACTTGTATGGTCCATGTGAATAAGGTTTTTTTTATTATGATTCTGAATCAAGTGATAGTGAAGTGTTAAACATACTTTTTTATACTTGGTAACTATGGTATATAACGGGCAACATAACTTCTGCATATTTTATACGTCTTATGCTTTAGGTCACGATAAATTTTTCTTATTATCTTAATTAATAGAAGAAGGCGTTACTTTGCGGAAATCCATACTTAAATCTAAATAAAATTATTTAATTTGCAATTTTTTTGGCGGAAAATTGCAAACAGCGATTTTTAAATAATTTTGGCTTCATATACCTTTGAAAATCAAATAATTTAAAATACTTTTAATATTTTTATTAATTATAATCGGTATCATTAATTTACTTACCTTTTGTAAATGCAAATTAACAGCCTGTATACAAATACAAACATATACAAAACTAGCTATACCGGCGTCTACATTCGGGACTATCTGCAATAAGCTACAACCCGATTCGGATGAGTAATTCAACATAAATCGTAGCAATTAAACGAACTTTCATATTCATAACATTAGTATTATAGGTTGGTTTCATACATACATAAATACATTTATTTACGCCAAGTCTCTTACGGTTTAGGCAGAGAGTATCAAGTGCCAGACCTTACAATCCTGACAAACTTATCTGACTTCCGTCACATTCATTACCCTTTTCATACAAAACACACCGATTTCGGAGACTCTTGACACCACCTTCGGATAATATCAGAGTGATCTGATCGTGGAATGTCAACCTTGGACTCCCCGGGTACCTACATCCATCAACATTCGCATTGTATATGTATATAAGTTGGTTGCTTGGTTGCAATTTATTACTAAGTCTGAATACCAGCTTCAGATGTTCTGTACTATGGTAACAATAAATTTAATGTTTATATTGTTATATAATATGCGACCGCCTCGTTAGCTTAGTAGTTAGTGTACACCCCTAACTCCATCAACCTACCGCGAGGCTTGGGTTCGATTTCCGACCGGGTCAGCAATTTGTGTGATAAACATAAAGATGTCTGGGTGTTTATTAAATGTATAAAGATATTTAAGCATTTATATGTATTAGCAAAGTTGTCGAACACCCATAACACAGGCATATACTCTTAGTTTGCTTACTTTGGGTTTAGATCAACTTGTATAACCAATCGGGGAATATTAATTTATATTCAATGTTTCCTGTATTAGAATATATCTGGGAAATAAATATTTAAACGCCATTAAATATAAGGAGCTGGTAGAAGAGACCTACTCAAAAAAGCTGCCTGGATGTCATGAATAAATCATGTGAGCCAAACGGCTCACAAAGAGCTCATTTATTCTTTACATGAGGATAACAAAAATTGTTGAAAGTGGAAAAGTAAAAGCAGAGAAGTGGACTCTGGGTTCCTACGCCCCAGAGTGAAGAGCAACTGTGTTAGTGTTTGGAAAACGACATAATACGTGTCAATCCAAAAGTGGCCATCCTAATCGCGATTGTGAGAAGGAAGCCTTTGAACTGATGTGGAATTGTGTTTGTCGACGGCTATGACGTATTTTGGAAATCTTGTTAAACGTATGAAATAACGAAGCCTGAAATAAGTCACAGAAACTTTTGTATGGTCTCTGTGAAATAAATGTGTTCGTATTCTTAATGAAATTAAATAGTTTTGGCCTCTTGCCAATTAAAATATAGGTGGCTTTCAATACCTTGGATTTTATAATATAGAATAAAAAGAGGTAAAAAATATTACATTACACTTGTTTTTACTATTCCAGAATAGATTTGTTGACCAATTTAAAAAGAAACATACACCACATTTCACGATCAGATCAATCGGATATTATCCGAGGGTGGTGTCAAGAGTCTCCGAAACCGGCGTGTTTGTGTGAAAAGGGTTATGCATGTGAAGGAAGCAAGGCAGGTTTGTCAGGATCGTGAGGTCTGGCACTCGATACTTTCTGCCTATCCCGTAAGGGACTTGGCGTGAAGATATGTATGTAACATACACCACATTAATCACTTCAATAATTTGGGTATTTTTAAACTGACTTGTGTTTGTTTTGAGCAAATACCAGAAGAAAGTCAAACAGTTTTTGGATGTGATAGAAATCGAAGTATTAAGTGAAACAAAGGCAATATACTGAGTTTCTTTCATTGTCCCTAATTGTTATGCAATAATGTACATATTTGTAATGTTGCGCAGGAAATCAAACCTGGGCCACGCGGTTTGTTAGTGGCGCCTAAGTATGTACGGTAACCACGTGACCAATGGCTTAAAAATATTTAAAGTATGAAATAACAAGTCGTAGTAAGGGACAAGAATTTGCCTCATGATTTTTATTGTATGTATGAACTAAACTAATTTAGTTAACTGATATAGTTTTTTACATAACTTATTTTAGGAACAAAATTAGGTACTAGTATGGAATATTCATTAAAATATTTCAAAACGCAATAATATTGCATGTTTTTTTTTAATTAAATCAGGTTTTTGATATATAAAAGGAAAACATAAATTAAAAATCTCAGGGCTACCATTATCACCATAAATTTAAAATTATGTTGAAGTAAATGTCAAGGCAAGATCTTAAATGCATTGTAACATCATGGAAGATGGAAGCTGTCTTTCTTTTATTGTTTTAATGTTCGAGAGTCCCACTCAGCCTATATCGGTCCCAAGTGTTCTCATTCTATGAAAGCGATAGAAGGTAACGTAGTTTCATAACGCTTCGTTTGTCAAAGTCGCTTTTGGACAATTTTCATGTTTGTCAGTTATAAATTTTTGTTGAGAGATTTCGAATGGCCGATTTGAAAACGCAAAAATTCATAACAGGTGTATTTTCAATCAACCGATTGAAAATACTTGACTAGATATAACTGGACTAATGCTAAGTGGATCCACTTAAACATGTTACCTATTATTCATATTTATAATTGTGTTTAACTCAATGTTATGTCTTTAAATAATAATGGAAGCTAGAGTTGGGAATATCCCAAAAAGCATAAAGTTGGATTATTGCAATCGAAATAAGAGCACATGAAAAATCTGTGAAGTAGCGCCTATGTGAGTAAACACACAAGTCACTTTACGCCAAGTCTCTTCCCGGGTTGCATGGATTAACGAGTGCCAAATCTCAATGTGCGAAACCTTTCTGGCTTCCTCCACATTCATTATCATGCAAACACGCCAGATTCGGAGACTCTTAATAATACCCTCGGATAATATCCTAGCAATTAGCTCGTGGAGTGTTGACCTTAGTCTTCCTCGGTAACATCCACATTCGCATTGTAAATTTGCTTTTTCAATATCTCTTCTGTCATTCTTTCCACATGATAGAACCAAAGGTGCATGCCTTTCTTTTACACTTGCCTTTTTTTTACGCAAACGAGCAAGTCCACTATCTCGTTTGCCTCCTGCATCAGACAAATGGGGCACCTGATGGAATGTGATCACCGCCGCCCACGGATATCCGCAATGCCAGGAGTATCACAGATGCGTTGTAAACTTTATAGGAAGGAGTACGCTCTTTTCTAGAAGGTTCCTAAGTTAAAATAGTTTGGGAATAATGCCCTCGGTAACTGATTCAACAAAGGTATTGTGTGGGGTTAAAAAATGTCTTCAGAGACGCACAGTTGTATATCGCCACACATGATGATGATGATGGTCACGATATTTTAAACTCTAATGCAATGTCCGAAGGTAGAAATCAGCGGCCGGAATCAAACCAAACAACTCGTAAGAGTATTCCCCATGATAGATCAGATAGAAAACACTGAGTGATCAGACATTTCCATGCAACCTTAAGGAATCAAGCCGATTGGTAACTGCCCAATCATTGACAATTCGAGTTGCTCTACGTGGAATGCGGTCAAACAGAAGGACAGTGGAGCCCCTGTCCAGAGTTAAGAACAGTACTCCATATGATGCCGAATGTCCATTTTGTAAAATTGTAAGCGATGGGTCGACTTGAATTACTGTCTTGATTTACTGAGCACATCAATTTTTATAGAGATTATTTTAGCCTTCTTCTTCAGATGACCACAATATTGAACACCAGTCGAAATAACAACGCCAAGTATACAATGCAGACTGTTGCAGTTAAAAAATCGCACTCAAATCGAGGAGATGCGACAAGGAGTCTCTTAAACAGAAAACGCGCAAACTTGTGTCTTACTAGGGTTATGCCTTTTCTCATTTTAACACCAACACTTTCTTTCAATCCTACACTTTCTCGGAGTGAGCATTACACCACAAATTTATCTTAACTCTCACATCTCAACAGCATTTATTCTACTCACATGATTTTTCTAGCATAAGCAAATCTCGCTTCATATAAAATCAAAAACAATTTGAATTGAAACATCGCTTTAAAATAGCCTATCCAGTGCTCCATTCACACTATTCCCTGAATACACTCTCCTTTATACATCAGCAGTGTACCTTCCACCCCTGCTAAAACCACAACTAAGATATTATACAATTTCATTGACTTGTTCCAGTACTACATCATCAACTAAAACTCTTGCATTCATTCTGGCTACGTTTCTTTCAAACACCACTATCTCGGTTTTTATCGCATTCAAATATTAGTCTCATTCTTTACTATCATGGCAAAAAATAATTTAATTGGTCATATGGAAAGAATGTCGAACGACATATTGCCAAGATATATATACAATGTAAATGTGGATAGTCTTAGGTACCCGAGGAGACCTAGCTTGACTTTCCACGACGAGATAGCTACAGATATTATTTGAAGATGTTGTCAATAGTATTCATAGCGGGCTAGTTTTGAATACCGTTTCCGACTGTGTAGAGCTAACGATGCAGATCTGTAAAAGTCATGCTCAAAGCACATTTTGCTCTTGATACTTTCTGACTACCACGCAAGGAACTTGGCATGAAAATATAGACATTTATATGCATCGTTATACCCGTGTTACGGTTATACATCTTTATTCAATTTCTGTGCTTATTAACTTGACACTCGTATTTAAAAAAAAAATCACATTTTACTAAAGCAAAAACGTCAGAAAGTCATTCTTCCTTCATTATGTCGTAGGCGTCATATTTAAAAAAATAAACATATTTCCTAGTAGTGTTGAACGACCCAATGGACTGATGATCTGGAAGTCGCGTGGACGTCCTCCAGCTGATGATAATGATGATAATGATGAAACATATTTCACTTTCAAAATAGCAACAGGTCCTTTTTTTTAAATGGCTATAATGTGGCTAACCGCGAGGTTTTTACAACTTCACCGGTCTATTTTGGGCCGAGCAGAGTGCTCAGCCCGAAACATCATTATTTAAATGGATTGGACTGTTACTTAGAACGCCAGCAACAAGGGCTGTCTCCCGGGAGACCTTACCTCGACTTAGTGTTGAGTTCTGGTTACTGGGTAAACTTGATGGAGGAGTAGTAGCGGCTCGTCGCTCGGCGTTAGGCGCCGGGTGCAAGGTAGCCGCGGTTATTGGGTCCGGAGGATCCGATAACACGTGGCGGGGTCTTCTATGCTTGGTGGGCACGATTGCGGCCGGTATGTAGTCACACGCGGTTGCTAACACCGGGTTCGGGTGGGCAGCCGTTATTTCAAAGTAACGTTCTGATAGTTCTTTGAAATGCTGCGCCATTGTGGGTAAATCTAGGTCGCGATGTAGGTTCTCGTTGCGAACGGACCGCGGATTACCGGTGGCAGTACACATGAGCCTATCTTGAACTACTTGTAACTTTTCAAAGGGGCACGGGAAGGTACGTGCGAGGCTACACTGAGGCTACACTAGGGTAAGCTAATATAGGCCTAAAACATGTTTTATAAAGTGTCACTTTGTGACGAAGTGACATTTTACTGTTTTTATTAATAAGATAATAGAGACGGCTAAGTTCGAAATTAGCCTTGTTTCTGACACGCGAAATATGATGTTCGAACGATATATTTTTGTCTAGAGTGACCCCTAGATATTTTGTTGAATTTTCCTAGGGGATGCCTCTGCCGAACATTCTGATAGTACCCGGGTTACGACTGATCTCATCCGTTGGCTGGGTGTGATGCTTTGATTAAAGAACACCACTGCACTTTTGTCGGGGTTTACTTCTATACGCCACTTCCTGAACCAGTCGCGCAGGTGGGTGGCCGCGTTACGGAGAAGGTAGCCTATTTGTTTAGCGCGACGGTGGAATACACAACAGGTCCAAAAAACCTGATGCCTTATACTTTACGAATACACTTAGACTATATAATAATGTTTGCACTATCAGAATCAGAATCAGAAAAATCTTTATTCGCTTGAACCATACAAGTGGTATTTGTGCGCGTCGACATTTTTTTAAACTACCACCGGTTCAGAACGCGGTCACACACTCAGAAGATCCAGCGAAAGAAGCTCAGCGGGCTTGTCTTTTTTCAATAACAATAATTACAATATAAACTAGATTACAAATATAAATTACAATTTTACTATAATAGACATACCCTGAAAGAGGTATATCATAATGTATTTTTTCTCGCACAGAAGTATGACGTCATCACATCGTTTTATAACTACGCTAAGGCCAATAAAATGCAAACTATGAACACAAAGCGGCAGTCAGTTCCGGATTTATAAGACGTTTGACGTAAATATGATTAGTGTATTATCATTTAAAAAAATAAATTTTTAAACGTAAAAAATGGTATGTTAACTTTTTAAGTAACTAAATTTAACAAAAACATTTTTAAGTATTAAAATTGTTTTTTAATAAGTAGTTATAAATTTCTAATAATTTGTAAAGACTTTGCGGAATAGCTTTGCTTGTGGGTAATAAACTTATCTTTTTGTATTTATGACAACTGTGACGTACCTGTGTGATTGTAAATAATAATAAGTTTTTATTTTACTAATAATTGGTAACATTTTATGATGCAACCTTATTTTTAATCGAGTTAAAAGAAACGATGAGGTGCTAAATTCGGCAGGTATATTTTTTATTATTTATGTATGTACACCGATTTCTCAGAAGTTTCTGAAATGATTTACGTAATTATTTTTGTGTTAGATGCGAAATAGTTACGAATTGGTTCCATAAAAAAATGATTCAGGTAGGCCTATTAGTTTTTATTTTATTAGCATTTTTTATTTACTTCCACCTATCCCAATAAACTATAAAATATTAATTAAAAATAACTACGTTAATAAAAACCGACTTCAAAACTAAAAAGTAAAAAATAATAAAGATTTAATATTAATTATATACCAATTACTTTTATGTGCTATTTACTAATAGGTATGACGCCGGTACAAGGCCTTAAACTAATATTTATAAGTAAATATTAAATAAGCTTGCACCGACTTCAAACATTTTAGTAAATAACACATATGAATAATAGTAGTACACACATATGAATAATTAATATTAAATCTTTATTATCTTTTACTTTTTAGTTTTGAAGTCGGTTTTTTAAAAGATCGATCTAAGATAAATACTTAATTTAATTACGAAATTTAGTAAATATGTAACTCAAATTTGAAAATTTTAAAACTTGCAATTTTATAATTACCTACCGGTGGTGAAAAGAAGAATGAAAAATAATTAAAAATCGTTTTATCAACACGAAAATAAATTCTTGGCATTTTTTTATGATAAATGAAGTGATACTATAATTACCTACATTATAACAGACAAAACTTGAGCTACGATTACACAGTTAGTCAAACATTACAAAGATCGTAAATATAAGCTACCATATCTCGATCGATGTATCGTAATTCAAAAAAGTACTGTAATATTTGACACTTGCAGTAGCTCGCGACTTTGTGTACAAAATACAAAACTTTTCCTTGTGTTGGTCCTAGCTCCATTGCAGAATAGACCATCTGCCTTCTTGCCAGGCAGCTCGTGAAAGGCGAGCATAGGCTTACCGTCACTTACACCGTGACATCTAACTAGGTGTTAAGAGTTACGCAGCGACTCGCCCGCTATTCCTACCGCCATAACGTCAGTGCTTGACATTGAAGTGTTCCGGTTCGGAGGATAAGGTAGCCTTTAAACTTACTTTTGTTGAAGGCCCAACATCCTGGCCTCAGGTTGGCAACGGACCATTACCTCCGTTAGTGTCTCTAATCCGTCTGCTTGTTTGTTTTCCAGTACCATAAAAATAAAAAAATTGACTTGAAAACTATTCATACATGTTAATGATTTTATGGAGAAATGACAATAGGCATCAAGTTCGCCTTTTGTAAATAAATATTTGAAGTGATTTATAGCCCAATAAACATTTTCACTTTTACCCCATCCCTATAAAAGGAGATAAAAATACCTAATAGTCTCCATTGGAACATACGCTACGAGCTACGATTAGTTCAGATTTAACGTGAATCATGATTCTGGCCATAGTCAGGATACAGACAGAAAGACAAAAAGTCTAAAAATGTTAGAAACGTGTTCTGTTGTCCAGTTCTAGTCGTTTGCACTCAACTATAATTTAAATATCTCCAATGTACGGATTTAAATGCTTAGTCTCGATAAGGCAGAAATAAAAAGTACGTCCGCGTCGATTAATAGTAACAAAAACTATTTAACAGTTTTACTTTATATGTTATGTATTTGTTTCAGTCTGTCGTTTTGAACATTTGCGTTCTACTGTATGTAATTAAAGGCATTGAATCAGCAAATGTACTGTACATAATACCATTTACCTCCACGTCTCATTATATAATGTTGAGACCCATTGGAATAGAATTAGCACGCAGAGGACACAATGTGACGGTGATAACAGCAAACAAAGAAAAGAATCCACCTCCAAATTACCGAGAGGTCATGGTGGATGACAAGAAAATTTGGGATGTGTTAAGTGAGTACAAGTTTTTATTAGGGATTATGGTTTAATACTCGATATAAAAACACTTAATGACTTTCAATAATAAGAATCGTATATTAGTCAAATTATATTTTACAAGGAAGGCTATACGACTGATTCCTATGACAGCGTAATACCAAAGAGAACGACAGATGGCGCTTGATCAGCTAACTCAATATTAATTTTTGTAAACCCCATTAAATAAAAATTAATCGACACTATACAAACTTATTTTCAATACTGGTTAATTTACTAATCAGAACGCATCTACTTCCTTGTATTTGTTGGGAATACATTATGGCCCAACACCAAATTTGGTTTTACACCAAAGAGAACGACAGATGGCGCTTGATCAGTTTACTTAATATTAATGTTGCTATATTAAATTTTGTAAACCACATTAAATAAATCAACAGTTTTATTGCATAACACTAAAATTAAAACCTACATATAATGAAGTTAAGAAAAACTCGATCACGTCGACTTCCAAATAAAAAAATAAAACGAATTTTAATCGGTCTATTCGCTTAAACTTAGAATAGCACAGACACATATACATACACACACACACACACAAATACACACACACACACACATATAAGTCAAACTCAAAACAAAAAATTGTTCAATAATAAAAGTGAATCTCCCTTGGTCATTGTATGACTCTTCAATGGATGAGCCAATTTTGCTTCGTTATAGTCTGGAGAAGGTTCAAATGCAAAAAAAATGTGTTAGGACAGGACTGCGACTGTCGGGGGTTCATTGCCATTTTTTGGTTTTAAGATTATTATTTATATCATCATTATCATCAGCTGGAGGACTTCCACTGCTTAACATAGGCCTCCCCCAAAGAGCGCCACAAGTCACGGTCACCAGCCGCTTGCATCCAGCGGCTCCCCGCGACTTTGGCCAGATCGTCAGTCCACCGGGTGGTAGGTCGTCAAACACTACGTTCTCCGGTGCGGGGTATTTATATAGATTACATACAATATTAGTGCTGTTCAAACCAAGATACAATATTAAAATTAAAAAAAATCTATGAAACCCCGAAACATGTATGTACCCTTTAAACTTTGACCGCCTCGTTGGCCGAGTGGCTAGCGTAAACGCCTAACTACGCCGAACTACCGCGAGGCTCGGGTTCGATTCCCGACGGGGGCAGGCATTTGTGTGATGAACATTTAGATGTCTGCATTTCCGGCTCTGGGTGTTTATTAAATTTATTCTAGTATCTATTTAAGTATTTCTATGTATTAGAATCGTTGACTAACACCCATAACACAAGCATATAATTTGCTTACTTTGGGGTTAGATTCAATTGGTGTGACTTGTCCAGAGATATTTATTTATTTTTATTTATTTTTTATTTAAACGTAATGATGCCATTGACAGACACAATGACTTTAGACTGCAATGATTATAAAGCATATCTTATACCGAAATTTTTAAACTATGATCCTTTCAGTATTTTTATTAGGTCTTTGACATCAAGTTTGACATTAGAAAATATGAACAGATGTAGGTAAGACGAATCGAATGATTTTACAAGTAGACATTCCAGGGTTACGTCTCTTAGAACATGATAGAAAAAAAATATTGTAAATCTGTTTCAAAACACAAAAAATTGTTAGACTTAAACAAAATGCAGTAAGGTTTGATGAAATTAACTATTTACAAAAGTAGCAAAAAAAATATTAAAAAAGAGTAGTGGACACTTACTCTAAGAAATCTCTGCTTTTGGCGCATGTACCTTCTTCTTGGGATGCCTTCCCTGTTGGGTGAAATACAGACAAGAAGTGCATCTGTGTGTTCTCCCTCATCTGACCAGCTCTGTTGAATCAGCATTAATTGTTGGTGTTTTAACTATTAGGTTTCATATGATATGTTCAAAAGTAAAATAAATACCCATAGTGCTCCTAATATCCATTCCGATGATTGGGTATGAGCTACAAATAAGCTAATGATCATGAACGCTGCGATAGATTTCCATAAAACCATTTCGATCACGTCAGCTTTCGAATGAAAAAAAAACACATCAAAACCCATAGAGTTACGCTGCTACAGACACACACAGAAACACGCACACACACACATACACACACGTCAAATTTATAATACCTCTTGTTTGGCGTCGGGAGTTAAAAATTACAGACGGCTGCAAATGGAGCATTACATGTCATGTTATTGATTAGAATGATGACATGACACATTCGTTTTAATAATTATGTTTGTTTTTTTAATTTTTACCCGATGCGCGATGTAATATTTGGTTTATCAGTCTATGTTTGCTTTTATGTGGCATTGTAGAGACCAAACGCTTCGACCGATTTCGATTTGCTATTCGCTTACGGCACCGGTTCATTCAAAGACATGACAATGATCATGATTCACCATGTCGAAAACCAGAGGTCGCATAGTTCAAATGACAAAAAATGCAATTGCTTAAACTAATCTAATAAGTAAAAGAATAATTACCCAAAACTAATATTTCTTTAGTTTTAACAATTTTATTATTCTTTTTTTTATGATATTGAAGGCAAACAAGCAAACGGATTTCCTGATGGTAAGAAATTCACGCCAACTAGACACACCAAATGTGGTAATGTCAACCTCAGGCCGGGACGTGGCCTCGAGCAAAAGTAAGGTTACCCTCCAAACCAGAACACGTCACGACATTATGGCGGCAGGATAAGGTAAGGCGGTGGTACCAATCCGGGTGAGTCGCTGTGAAACTCTACCGCCTAGTCAGATGTTACAGTGTTAGTAACGGTAAGCCTATGCTCGCCTTTTATGAGCAGCCTGGCAGGAAGCCAGATGGTATGGATGGTCGTACACTTCATTTCCTTCCTTTTATGTTAAAACTTGATTACAGAAATAGGGAGACCAAATATATTTTCTATGGCTGATATAACTGCTGAAGAATTTCATCAACAAATACTCTGGAACGGAGGTCTAGGTTTCACCGAAGTGGCATTAAATTCAACACCAGTTAAAGAGTTTTTAAAAGAGAACCAAAGCTTCGATTTAGTGGTTGCAGAACAGTTCTTCCAAGAAGCATTATATACATTTGCCCATAAATACAATGCACCTTTGGTTTTGATAACCACTTTTGGTAACTGTATGAGACATAACATTTTAACTGGAAATCCACTTCAATTGGCCACAGTTATATCAGAGTTTGTGGACATCACGGCACCATCCACATTTTGGGGTCGTGTGAGAGAAGTATATTTCCTTATTTACGAATATATCTGGTGGAGATTTGATTATTTAGTCAGACATAGAAAATTGTTAGAAAAATATCAACCAGAGCTAGCTGCCAGTGCACCAAGTTTATACGACATACAGAAGAATATATCCTTAATGTTAATCAATCAACACTTTAGTTACGAAGTTCCAATGGCCCTGTTGCCAAATGTTGTTGAAGTTGGTGGCCTGCATTTATTTAAAAGCGAGTCGAGTCAAGTCGAAGCTGCTCTCCCGAAGGTATAACAGTTTATATTTTACACATGTTTCTATCAACTAGTGGTCGCCCATTGGTCGAAATTTAACCATAATAAATTTTAATATCTTCTTGATAAGAACGCCATCTTCGTTTTTCAAGATCAACTATTTTGTTTCCAAACTTTTTAGTGCGCTAACTGTGATCTTTTATCGTTACCATCAATATATTTGTTTGTGTGTGTCAAATACATGGTAGTGTGGGTAATATTTTATTTATTTAATGTACTTTATGAGCATTATTATTGAAAAATATTAGCGTTCTGACTTCTCCTACACATAAACTATAAGTTTGCTAAATTTCATGCTACTACGTCTCCAAAATTTTCGTAAAAAGGAGTCCAAAGTTTTGGCATCACGTATTAATATATAGATTCTCAAATGTAAGCATTAACCTGTTAGTGCCAAAATATAATTTACTAATTGATCTTTCTGCCATAGAAATACTTAGGAAACTTAATAAAAATGTTAATGGAGAATTTTTTAACTGACGATCTACAACTATTGATTGAAGCAATTATTGATCCACTGATATTCTGCGCCTATGGCTTAAAAGGTGTTTGGAGATTTAAAAAGACAACATGTTTCTTTAGCCCTCTATTATCGATACAAATCTATTTCTTTGAATAGCAGATTTCAATGCCATGCTTTTTGTATAAAAGCTGACATGATAGAGGTGATTCTTGGCTACATTACATATTATTGTTGAGGGTTCACTGGAAATTTTTAATTTTAAGATAATTTACTTTCAGGATCTAAAACTTCTTCTAGATGAATCGAAACAAGGCGTCATATACGTTAATTTGGGTTCTAATGTCAGGAGTTCAGAATTACCAATAGATAAGAAAAATGCATTTATAAGCATATTCAAGAAATTAGTACAAACTGTTTTATGGAAATGGGAGAATGAGACGATGGAAGGAAAGCCAAATAATGTTTTTACAAGCGAATGGTTTCCACAGAGAGAAATTTTAAGTACGTATTAAATTAACATAATATAATTTTTTTTTTGAATTTTTTTGCTGTATATTCGGTTTCACTTCAAGTATTTTCACGATCGTATCCACGGAGAGGTAAGTACACCTTGGCACCCAAGACTAGCCGAAGATACTAAGTCCCACAATGTGATAGGTGCCAAGCCTGTTGCCCAGTTCCCAAATGCAATGTTGTTTTTATTATAAAAATAAAAAACAGTATTTTCCTTTTTCTTTGTTGTCCGACCCGGGGATGGAGCTTCTGAACACGGAAACTTATATAACTTTCATAAATTTCGTAGTAATTATTATTTTTATGTAATTATTACCTCTAATGTGTACATAACACTAGCATTCTGATAACGAAGAATACGTCCGTAATTGAGAAACAAAGGATCATTTATTACTTATAATACTTAAAGAGTCAAAAATCCTACACGAGAATCGTTGAAAAATAAATAAATATGTTTTAAGCTATGACTACCAAAAATATAAAACTTCTATGCAATAATGTCTCGTTGGTCGAGTGGCTAGCGTACACGCCTAACTACATCGACCAACCGCGAGGCTCGGGTTCGATTCCCGACGGGGGCAGGCATTTGTGTAATGAACATGTAGATGTCTGCATTTCCGGGACTGGGTGTTTATTAAATTTATTGTGATATCTATTTGTTATTTCTATGTATTAGAATCGTTGACTAACACCCATAACACAAGCATATAATTTGCTTACTTTGGGGTTACATTCAATTTGTGTGACTTGTCCTGAGATATTTATTTATATTTATTTTTTATAAAGTTATAAGCTTTATTGCATTTAAGGTTAATATAATATTTAATAGTTATTTGTCTTAATATGTATTTATTTATTAAGATATTTTGGTATTATTTAATCTTGACTACTTGATATTTAATTTTTAATTGTACCAAGATACATAATACGTATTAGTTGGAATATACAAAAATAATTTAATATTATTCAAAGCGTTATAAGTTTTGATCACGCAATAGTTCCAATATGAAAGAAATGTCGACAAAGTCCGTTTGAGTTACGATATATAATCTTAGCTTACTACACCTTTAACTACGTCTTTCTTGTTCAATATGTCACAGCAAATGTGCAAAAATTAGAAATTCTGAACAATTCCTGAAATAGTAATATCAAGTCTGTGTGTACTGATTATGGACACGATCTAGATAAAACACGAAACTCTGGAGCAGCTTCACTCAACCATTAATACATTTGAAATTTTAAGATAAAAATCATATGGCAGGATAGGCGGTACAAAGTTCTCAAGGATTGCTTTTAAGTCATATTTAGTATCATACTCCACTCTGATAAATCCCTATCCATTATATCTTCAAGTGCAGTAACTCCACCGAGTATAATCACTACATAGTATAAAACAAAGTCGCTTTCTGTGTCCCTATGTCCCTTTGTACGCTGAAATCTTTTAAACTACACAATGGATTTTGATGCGGTTTTTTTTGATAGATAAAGTGTTTAAGGAGGAAGGCTTTTAAGTATATATTATACCCGTGCTAAGCAGGGTGGGCCGTTACTATACCTGTGCTAGATTATAAAATAATTCGAATTCAAAGTGGCTCTGTTGGGAAGCATCCCCTCGAGCAGACCCACCTGTATCTTGTACTTGGCAAGTTTAAAAGAAGTATATTACATATAAACTATCTACAAATCGTCTATTTTATAGTAGCGAAAAGTATGACAGTAAACTCCAAGACAGGCTCGATAGTGTGTGCCTACCGAACTTAGACGAGAATAATTGTTGGGATATTTAAAAAAAAATGCACGGTTATTTAAAAAAAAAACAAATTTTATAGTCTTTATTATTTGACGATTGTGGTTTACGTGGTTAAGTGGTTTTTCACACTTCACTACCTGCATCTATTAAAAACTTAGGTAAAGTGGTGCCTTACCGTGATCCGGTCCTGAGGATATGGCAGCTGGTAGACTGGTCAACTCAGCTACACGACAGCGACGGACCTATAAATGCCACGGTTTTCTCTTCCAGCCAAGGCAATATTTTTTTATAAAAACCTGCCAAGCTTATACTTTTTAGATAGGTTTAAATAAAAATTTGATTATTTGACCGCTTTGATCTTTCTAGAGATGTTTTTTTATTGTTTGTCTATAAATCATAAGGTGTTTCACAGAATACATTTATTTTCCCACTATATTTCAACTGTGCAGTTCTAACAGTTTGGGAATAATGGATTTCATTATTGGCATCCAGCGACAAAACCCTAAAAAATTAAACCCGACTCAAAGTTGCCAGTGCACACAAATTTCAGTTTTATTGGAACTTAAGTGCTTTGAAATTCAGCAAAAATGTACTCTAGATGTAGACAGTACATTATAAGACAAAATAAAAGTCTGTAAAGAGATAAATATACCATAACAATAATAATATATTTGGGTATTTCCTATCTCAACTTCTTCGAATTTTTATGTATGTTAGCAAGTTGGCTTTGAAATACTTGAAGCGAAATTGTTATAAACTAAATACATAACTTTTTACTCATATCCCACGTAATATTAAACCACATTATGATTAGAATTCATCGTAATTTGAATGTCTGATGTGGTGGAGAAATCTCAGTAAGAACTGAGATCATCACTTCTTTTCTGTAGTTTTACATATTGCCTTGTATTGAGTGTGTAAATAAAACGCAGAATAATAAACAGTAAAAAAGTATTTTTTATATTTCAGAACACCCAAATGTGAAGGTATTCATTTCTCATGGAGGCCTGATCGGAACCCAGGAAGCAATTTATAACGGGGTACCTATTGTAGGTATTCCAATATACGCTGATCAATATAATAATTTGCTGAACGCCGAGAAAGACGGATACGGCAGAATTTTAAGGTTTCATGACATAAATGAACAAAGTTTGAATAGTACTCTCAGCGATGTGTTAAATAATGATAAAATGTCGAAAAAAGCCAAGGAAATATCTCAAAGATTTAAAGATAGACCAATGTCTCCCTTAGATACTGCCATTTTTTGGTTGGAATATGTTATAAGACATAAAGGTGCGGAGTTCATAAAAAATCCAGCTAGAAATATGACCTGGGTTACCTACAATATGTTTGATGTGTATATATTTTTGCTTGTTGTAGGAATTGCAATACTAGTTTTACTAATTACGATATCAAAATTCTTAATAAATTTGTTATATAGGAGGTTAGCAGAAGGTCCTAAGAAAAAAATGTTATAAAATTAGAAGTAGAAGTATCTTCACACCCATATCCCCAAAGAGGTAGGCAGAGGTGCAACCAAGGCACCCACGACTAGCCAAAGACACTAAGTCCCACAATGTGATAGGTGGCAAGCCTATCGCCAACCGGGCACATTTCCAATCCCGACCAACATTTTTTATTAGAAAATTGGAAAAATCCAATTTTCTTTTTGTTGGCCGACCCGGGATTCGAACACGGGACCTCAGGCAGTCAAGTCCAACACCCGGACCGCTAGACCACAGAGGCGATGAGTTCATTCCATTCCATATTCAGTAATTATAAAATTAGCATGGAAGTTACCATAAGCTCCTAAAGCAGGAAATATGTTTTATTACCGCATCAACTTGTTGTATCATGCCGTCCATATGAAACCTTTTTGCAGGATAAATAAATTGTAATGTTTTAAAACAGTTCTGTGGCGTGTCATTGAATTAATAAAATTCAATAAAAGTAGAAATGGAGTTTTGGTGCCATCGTCGTTATTTTTATTAAATTAGTGTATCGTGAATATCCTCGCAGCCGCCAAATCTCCCAAAGTGAGCTTGTGTAAAGTAACCGCCGCTTGACACAAGACCCTGTAAATTGTAAATAATGACTAATGACTGTATAATAAATCATTGATACGGAAGACATGTGACTAACGACTGTAAGAATAATAATTAATTGATACGGAAGACGTGGCAGCATGGGCTTAAGATCTTAGCCGGGCCCAGAAAGGGGCAAATTAACCTAAAAAAAATTTGCGGAATATGTGTGTTTAAAAGTTAGTTAAATATATTGTTGTTTTTATTTTTGTTATTTCTATATTTTTGTATATAAATTCGTTAAAATATATTTACGACTAGGATAGCACTTATTAATTTAAGCAAAAATTATAATGATCGAGTTGTACCCTATCTACCATACACTACCACCGTTTATAAACCTTGCCAGTCAGAAGAAGAAACGACGAAACAAACTCCTATACAATATAAATAAACAAACAAACAAATCTCTTTTCTTTATAATTAGTGTAGACGAAGGTACTGGTTTTCAAAAAAAAACTGTGTAGGTATTTCCTACTGAACAATAGTACTCAGTGTACGTACATTTGTAAAATTTTGTTCACGCAGAAAATGATGTATCGGTAGAATAAGCTTTTATTTTGCTAATTTCGCGTAAACAGTGTAACTGTTGTGGCAAATAATTATACAAATGGCACAGAATGCACAAGCCTAACTAACGTTCGGACCGCCCACCTCCGCGACCAGAACACGAATAAAGGAAGAACTCGAGAAACAATATAATTTGTTACAATCTTCACATGTGACAACCCTACCTAAAGTTCCCACCTCCCACCTCCGCGACCAGATCACGAATAGAGTCCGAACTCGGGAAACAAAACCACTTGTCACGTTTTTCCGTGCCCTGTGTTGGTCTAAGTCCGCTGACTAGAATATTAAATTTGCCTCTCTGCCAGGCAGCTTGTAAAAGCTCGACAATATTTTAAAAAGGTTGTTACCAACAAGAGCACTGGTTCTGCTCAGCAGTTTGTCCAGGTAGATGTCAGCGCTTTACCTATTCTTTGCGACATAATGACTCTGTCATATTCCAATCCGGAAAGTAAGTTAGCCGGTAGACTTGCACTTAGGCTTAACATCCCGGCCACAGTGCAGTAACGAACTTTCATTATCTATGGTATCTAGGTCAAAGTTGTCTTTTATTATTAAGAGATCCATGTATTTATTCACTTATCCTAATAGCTAATTTAACCTATCACATATAAATTCGATCACGTACTTAGTGAAATACCTTTAAATACCTACTTTAAAACAAAAGAAAGTGCCCTTTAAGTAAATTTGAATGTGCGTTTCTTTATGTGGATAAGAAAGATAAAAAGAAATAAGAAAAAAATAAAAAAATGATAATTAAATTATGAAACATAAAAAATTGAATACTATACAGCCAATAAGTTAACGTTTGTGTGTATTGTTAAGTGAATGTGTGTCTACGTCTACCTGTGTGCGTGTTTGAGTAAATAAGGCCTGCCATATACGTTCGAAATTTCTTTACGGCATCCCGTTTCTTAATTTCGAAACGCAAATCCAGACGTAGCGAATTTATATAATTCATTGGATCAGCCACACACGAACAGAAAATATATATACAGATTTTTCCTTTTCGAGATTCTTCAAGCGAGCCGAAGCGGTCGGAATCACGTAATACAAAAACCTTACTAAACGCAAGTCATCCATGACTTTTGTTCAAGTCGTCACACACAATCGAAAATTCCGTACGAAATGGCAGCAGTGTTGCTAAATTGGCCATACTTTGGCTGCATTTGGCGACATTTTAGATTAACATCTCAAAATTAAGCCATACTATTAGCAAATTTACTAAACATCATTCATAAAATCCATAATGTAACAAGTATTATGTTTTAAAATTTATGTATAACATATAAAAACAGAATAACTAGGTAGCTAATATCTACATACATAAAAATGAATACCGATTTTGTATGGTCATCACCCCGAACGGATTGATACATTTTGGTGATTATTTTTTTTTTTGCTGCGTTATTTATTATCACGAAAATGTTCTTATAAAAAATTGGAACAATTGTACAGAAAATGGGAAAACATTGATGTGATCCATACAAACTGTTAGTAGCTATTAACATAAAGCGATAGAAAGTTCACTAAAAATGAATACTGGACTAAATTTGGACTAATTTTGCTAATTTTTATTTTGGTTTGTTAGTTATTGTCAGGAGGAGGTTCGTATGGGAAATTTGCAAGAAAACGGGAAAACAATGCTTTAATTAATTTGCCATTTTTGGGCGACCTGGTACCTAATGGCGATATTTTTTTTATATGTGTACTCAATGACTAGCAAAATTCAGCTGAAACTTTGGACCTATTTTTAAGAAAATTGCGTCGACGGAGGAGTATGAAATTTGGCTCACTTATAATTTATGCATAGGAGAGGTACAAAACGTAAATATTTTTAATAATAATACAAAGTGCATTAAATCAAAAATAAAACATTACACATATTACCATGCATTTGACCCACACAACCAAAAATATTGATGATAACGATAAAAACAATCACAGATTTTTTTTTTATGATATTGGAAGGCAAACAAGCAGACGGATTTCCTGATGTTAAGAAAT